>WIPJ01001348.1:33185-65176 GCA_018155075.1 Cassiopea andromeda
ACTCTAGCAGAGTGCACAAACAAAGTTATGATGATTATTGGTACGAGTACCTGCTATTCTCGATCAGCAGGACATGAGTCACGTCACGGACATTGTTTTACTTGCCACAAGCCAATCAGAAGAAACGCAACTGTGATGATAACAATGTAAAGCCCCTGCTTTGATTATTAAGCAGGACCCTGTCTCAATAATCATCATAAACAAATTCAACGTCACAGGAGGACAGGGGAAGTCAAAAGAACCTCATAGAACTGGAATGAATGAATAGTTAGGGGGTGTGTGGATCCAATACTTTTTATTTTCATGGATATAATGTGAATGGAATTTTTCAGGATTTTACAAAATGACATATTTGCAATATTATGGTCTTGCTCAGCATGACCAGCAGGACCCTTGGCTACGTCACTGGCTAATGGTATCCTTATGATTCATGAGAGCACAAAACGCCCACGCTCAGAAAGCCTGCGCCCAGATACGTGCAACCTCAGAATCACATGGCTGCGAAGTTCTTGCCCTTGGCGGGAGAATAACTATATTTACTCTAAAGTTACTCTGCAATTAAGTATGGCTATTCGATGAGATGTTAGAGATGTTCTTGATTTGGCACGTGGAATTGATATAATCCACGAAATTGATCGTCAATTGCTCTATAATGTGAATAACGTGAATAGACCTAAGCTGGAGATTCCTTACTGGCAATACCAACGTTTTGATCAGGAAAGACTCACTGACGATGAGTGCAGAGTAGAGTTTAGATTAGAAAAAACGACATATATGACATTGTAAATGTTCTACAGATACCAAATATGGTTACATACAACAGACTGACTGTTGATCCAGTTGAAGGCTTGTGTATTTTGTTGAAGAGGATTGCATATCCATGAAGGTATTCAGACATGGTTCCTCGTTTTGCACGTCCAATTCCTGAGCTTTGTATCATAACGAATCATGTAATGAATTTAATCTACAACCAATGGTCCTTTCTGCTATCAGACTTTGAAGGAAGAAACAGCTTATCCCCGCAAAACCTAGAAGTATGCAGTATCCAGCTGCAATTCATGCCAAAGGAGCTCCATTGACGAATTGTTGGGGCTTCATCGATGGAACCGTTCGTCCAATATCAAGGCCTGGCAATAACCAAGGGCTGTTTACAATGGACATAAACGTGCTCATGCCATAAATTTTCAGTCCGTTGCTACCCCTGATGGACTGGTATCCCTTCTAGCTGGCCCATACGAAGTAAGATGCCGTGACAGTGGAATGCTAAGGGAATCAGGGCTTCTGCCACTTCTAGAGCAGCATTCTCTTTCTCCAGCTGGGAAAAATATGTGTATTTATTGAGATCCAGCTTATCCATTACGACTTGAACTGCAGGCTCCTTTTAAGGGGGCAAATATAACAGAAGATCAGCAACTCTGGAATTCAAGAATGAGTTCTGTGAAAGTAAGTGTGGAGTGGCTGTTTGGAGACGTCATAAATTTTTTCAAGTTTATTGACTTTAAAAAGAAATCTAAAAATTGAACTAAGTGCTGTTGGCAAAATGTAAATGGTTTGCACATTGTTGTCAAATGCAAAAAACTGCCTATATGGCAATACAACATCACTATACTTTGAAATGGAGCCTCCACAACTTGCACAATAATTTGCAAATCAATAATTGAATCAACAATAGCAACAGTTACAATAATTAGAAACACTTTATAAAAATGTCAAGATTGTGATATCAGCAGTAATGCTACAAACTTTTGTTCATCCTAACCATCACAAGTTGAAGCACCCATAGCTGGTTATTTGGTATGATCAAAGAAATAACCAATAAATGAATACTTCCATTTTTCAAAAAGGTGTTTCTAACTGTTTAGGATGCATTGCTTTTATTAATATAACATTTTAAAAGATGAACTTATTTATCTATTTTTCTTCAGCTCCTCCCCAATATGGGCTAGAACTTGGGCATGCTGTTCTTGTTTGGCAATCACTCCCATTAATAAGTCATGCTGTTGCCGTAACTGCTGCCTTATTTCCCCAAACATCAAGCACACATCTTTTTCATCATAGCTCCTTCTCTCCTCCAATAGTTGCTCCCTGTATTTCACTTTTTCCTCTAATTCCTTCTTTCTCAACTGAAGTTCTCCTACTATTACTTTTGTGTCTGCATCCATTTTCTCTGTTAAAAGTGAATATGTCTCCTCCTCATTTTTTCTCTTGGACCCCTTTCCTCCTGCCTCCCCAAGCTTTCTCTTCCTACTTTCCCCTAATGTTTCCACAAACTGCTGCCTCATCTCTTGTGCCTTAGTAATGTCGGCAGCTTGCTTTTGTCTGAGCTCTTCACTGGCTGCCTTTGTTCTAGGTCAGCAGTGCCAAATATTTCAAGGAGCTCATCAAGTAAATTATATGCCTCTGTTGGCTCTGGGGAAATGCCACTAGCGGCCTCCTCTTCCCGCTTTTTAGCTTTCCGCTTAGAAAGCAAATGTAAAAATCGCTCTCTTACAGCCCTTGGGGAAACATCGAATCTGGGGCTCTGTATTTTCAGCAGAGTCTCTGTAATACTGTTCCATGCATCCCTCTTCTCGACTGTCCCAGGTTTTATGCGCCAAACTTCTGACACCATTACTTCTCGCAAGATCATGCAGTCATGCTCAAGGGTCCATCTGAATCGTTTCCTTAAAGCAAACAATTTCTCATAATAGTACCCTTGACTAGATAAACTTGAAGCTTCCTTTTAGTTCGGCTACTATGGACAAATTAGGTTACATCAAAATTCCAAGTAGACAATGATGCGTTTTATGAAATTAGGCTTAAACCTCTTCGAAATTCCAAACAACAAAGTATGATACAACAAGCACTACTTCATACCTTGATAAATTTTGACTATCCATTTCCAACAGCAAAACTTCTTTTTACACAAAAACGCGGAAAGATACAATAAACTCAACTTGAAACTTAGCGTTTGACTAAACGGTATTCTCGCTGTGTTAGAGTGTTAGAAACAAGGGGCACTAACGGTAACGTGTAGGTTCTCCCCTTTGAAATAGACTGAACACATGATGATATGAGTGACAGGTTTAAGCGCGCATGATATGGCAGGGAATCTCCACGGAGTTGAATGAAGAACAATAGGTGATGACCTCTTACGGTTACGGGTAGCCGTATCGTAAGAATGCGTAATCTCTCTATTTTCACACATCAAATTACAACCAGAGTCCTTGGATGAAACTATTAACTTTATGAACGATTGTATTTATTTCTTTAAATTCAACTACGGAGCGTGTAAGTCCACTAATCAAACTAACGAACATTTTCAGAAATACAACGACTTTACTGTTAAGCAGCTCAAAAAAGAGCTAGCCAAATTGAAACATCAAGGTTCAGCCTTACCAGATATTAAATATGTTTCTGGCCTCCTTCGTTCAAAACTGAAAACTACTGCTAGTGTTTCTAATAAACTGCCTGCTACTGACAAGTATGATTATCACATAGGTCAAAACTTTTGGAACTTTATTAAGTTTACACTTGAGAAAGGATCTTCTATCATGCCTTCCTTTTTCCGAGATCATTGCACAAGATTCTTCCTTCATTCAACCACTCTAAATAACATAGTCAAATACCCTAGCTGGATTCCATCGTTGCCTGACCCTTCAATTCCTTTCAACCAATCTCCTCCATCTTATGAAAAAGTTACTAATGTAATACGGAGAATGAAGACATCTGGTTCCCCGTGTCCTCTGGACAAGATATCCATTATATCCTTCAAGAGGTATCCATACCTAAGATCATTTTTAACGAACATAATTCGTGTTATTTGGGAATCTGGCCACATTTCTGAAAATTGGAAAAAGGCCTGCACAATCTTGGTTCATAAAAAGGGCAGTAGAGATGATCCTGCCAACTTCAGGCCCATAACTCTAGAGTCAGTTCCTCTAAAAGTCTTTGCCTTTTGCCTTCGTGATTTTATTTTCTCCTTCCTTAAACAAAATGACTTTATTGAAAATTTATTGAAACCGAAATCCAAAAAGGCTTTACTCAAAAGATCGCAGAGGTTCTTGAGCACACTTCTATGATGGCAAATATTATAGACAAAGCACGCACCAAGCAGCGCTCCCTAGTTTTAACTTTATTAGACCTCAAGAATGCTTTCGGGGAAGTGCACCACAACTTAATTGAAGAGGTTCTGTTATATCACCATATCCCTGCTAAAGCTAAAGCATTGATTTCAAGCCTCTATACTGATTTTCACACGTCTGTCATAACGGATGATTATCTTACTCCTGCTATTCCTGTTCGAAAGGGTGTTCTTCAGGGCGACTGCCTTAGTCCTTTGCTTTTCAACAAGTGTTTTAACACTTTCATACAGTATATTCGCCAAGAAAAGTATAAGCAACTTGGTTTCTCTTCCCACGATAAACTGGATGTTCTTTTCAAACCAGTTCATTGGTTCCAATTTGCAGATGATGCAGCTGTTGTCACAACCAACGAACGTGAAAATCAACTTCTTTTGAATTGTTTTACCAAATAGTGTACATGGTTAGATATGATTATCAGAATGGATAAATGTGTGACGTTTGGGATCAAGAAATTTTCTTCCCGTTCTCTCCAATGCGAACCTAAGCTGTTTATTAATAATGAAATTGTCCCTACAGTCAAATCTGGTGATTCCTTCAAATACCTTGGTCGCTATTTCAACTTTGAAATGGATAACGAGGTCCACAAAGAGAAACTCAAATCCTCGCTCCCAGATATGTTAACTCGTATCGATGCCCTTCCAGTCTTGCCCAAAGCCAAATTACTTCTCTACCAGAGGTATATCCTTTCAAAACTATCTTGGCACCTTACAGTTGCAACTTTACCTAAAACTTGAGTGATTCAACACTTTGATAACGTTGTAACTAGGTTTGTGCGTCAATGGCTTGATCTTCCAATTAGTGCTACTTTAAGCGGCATTATCCTTCCCAAAATCAATTTGGTCTCAATCTCCAGCTACCTTCTGTTAAATTCATCCAATGTCAAACCATTTTGCGAAATTCTCTGCAATCTTCGCAGCATGATGCCAGTACGTCACTGTGGAAAAGTACTAGTCAGAGCATGAACGTACAATATGACTCATATAAAAGCACAAAGCATGTTCTAAAGATGGTGCGGCACGAGCACACTGAAAAACTCCAGTCCCAGCTTCCATCCCAAGGCTTTATCATTACTTTCCTTTTAAATCACTCTCTGACTCAACTCAGCTCTCTATGGTCCTCTGCACAGAGTAGCTTGCCCAAGAACATTTTTCACTTCACAGTTCGGTACCTCAACAACACACTGGCTAATCACACAAATCTTCACAAATGGAAGCTCTCTTCATCACCTGACTGTTCTTTTTGTTTGAAACCAGAGTCTCTTCTTCATACCGTTGCAGGCTGTAAGTCATATCTTGAGGATGGCCGATAGACATGGAGACATAATTCAGCCTTAAATTTCATTGCATCGACATTGCAATGCATCAAAAACTCTACCATGTATGCTGATTTCCCGGGCTTACTCTCACCTTGCATTATAACTGGTGGCCACTTGTGGCCTGATATGCTTATCTCCACTGTCTCGGCTACTATATATGTAATAGAACTCAGTGTTGGGTTTGATACTAACATCAATATAAACGCTGAGAGAAAGAAAGATAAATGCATGCAACTTACTCGTGATCTTTCTTCGAAGTACCGTAGTCTTGGTAATTTTGGGAAATCTTGTAACTCTTTCATTGCCATGTGCAATGATCTTAATATCCACAAGCAAAGCTTAAATTATGCCTTAAGGAAAATAACTACCATCATCATCCGATCCACCTACTACATATTCTGCATGAGAAACAAGCCCTGGACTAACTCTGATCTTCTTACTTACTGAACTATAAAGTAGTTACATGTTATTTCACTCTGTAGTTTGGGTTTTATTTTTTTTATTTAATGACTAAGTGTAACCTTGTCAGCCAGATGCAAATTACCTGCATTCAGAAAGATTTGTATTTGTAAATTTTAGTTTGAATATATACATGAGAAGTTTCAATAAAGTTATTGATATTCGGTCGTTGAGCTACACGCGTGAAGTGCACGACCTGTTGGAGTAACATTATTACTACTCTGTCTGGTGTTATTCATTTACGATTTGCTTAGTAAGAGTTGAAGAAAGTCTACTGAGAATATGCTGCGATACAGTTTAATGCTGCTCTTCCTGGTTTTGGCGATATGCTCTTTTTGTGGTAAAGATTTTGTGTCCTTAGGCCGCCATTCTTCTCGTTGTAAGAGCAAACTACATATGAACGAGGAGAGTTTTGGGAATAGTGCACAGCAAACCCGTCAAAATGCCGAAGCAACAATTGCCAATGTAAACATGTCAACTCCAAGCAACTGCTGCAATGTAACATGCTGCTGTGGCAAAGTTTGTAAAGGGCTTCGAGGATTGAAAATGCATCAACGGAATTGCCGAGCAATTAAAGATTTACACGGTGAAACTTTCGAAGTAATGAAGGAAACTATGTCAGAACACAGTGATCATAATTTTGATTTGGAATTGGACGCACAGTATGAATGCGAAATGCCAAGTATTAAAAGAGGAATTAAACAACCAAAATCTGATGAGCAATGGTCAACTGCCAATTTATTTTTTCTCAATGCTTTGCCGATTTCTGGAATAAATTCATCGAATTTACATTAATCGATACAAATACTGTTATTTCAAGAAGAATGTTGGGTACTCAGATGAGGTCTATCACGAAGAACTTATTAGAAAATACAAGGACATGCCTAAACGATCGTTAAAATCTAATTTGAAATTTTTAAAACAGACCCAGGCCTCTCCACTTTAAATCAAATACGTTTCATGCCTACTATGCAATTAACTACGAAACACAGCAGGTAAGCCTACCTCGGAATTGATCATAATGAGCAAATAAAATAGAACTTTTGGAGATATGTAAAAGCAAACCTAATGCATTCCAGTTCCCTCTCGCCTTCCTTTGATATAGAAACTTGCTGAACTCTTTTCCAGGATTTCTTTCGTTCTAACAATTCTTCAAGATCTTTTACAATCCCGGACTGGATACCTTCTCTCTCTTTGCCTGTAGTTCCATACAATCTTTCTCCACCTTCCTATGAACAAATAACTAAAATCGTTCGCAGAATGAAAGCTTCAGGTTCACCTTGTCCTCTTGACAAAATTTCTATAATTCCTTTTAAGCGATGAACGTACCTTTGCTCTTATATCACTGAGGTAATTCGCCTAATATGGATTTCTGGCAATATCCCTGACGAATGGAAAAAGACTTGTACAGTTCTAATACACAAAAAGGGTGACACATCCGACCCCAGCAACTTTAGGCCAATTGCGCTTGAAAGTGTGCCCTTGAAAATCTTCACTTATTGCCTGCGCGATTCTATGTTTTCCTTTCTTAGCTCCAATGGCTATATCGAACACAATATCCAGCAAGGCTTCCTTCCCAAGTTGACAGGTACTTTTGAGTAAACTGTTCAAATGTCAAATAGCATCAACAAAGCTAGGGTCAAGCAAAGGTCACTGGTAATCACACTCCTTGATTTCAAGAATGCTTTCGGTGAAGTTCACCACAATCTTATCCCAGGGGTACTGCGCTATCATCACATTCCACAATATATTCAATACACGGTTCAGAGTCTCTATTGTAACTTCCACACCTCCATACTTACTACGTCACATCAAACCCTATTCCTAAAGGTGGGAAAAGGCGTTCTTCAAGGCGATTGCCTCAGCCCTCTTTCTTTTAACCTCTGCTTTAATACATTCATTAAGTATATATCGGACCCCTTGTTTGCTCAATTTGGATTCACAACAAGTACCCTTTCTCCTCTACATTGGTTTCAGTATGCAGACGATGCAGCGGTAGTTAATGGACATGAACAAGAAAGCCAAACATTCTTAAATCATCTCACGAGATGGTGTACCTGGGTAAACATGGTAATCAGAGTTGATAAATGTGTCTCTTTCGGAGTCAAGAAATCTTCTACTTCATCTACCCAATTTCTTCCATAACTGATCATTAACAGAAAACTGGTCCCTGTCGTCAACTTAGGTGAATCATTCAAATACCTAGGACGCTATTTTAATTTTTCAATGGGCAATAGCAAACACATGTCAATTCTTTTAGAAACCGCAAATGATTTGAGGACTAAAATTGACCAGCTCCCTTGCCACCCCAAATACAAGCTATAGTTGTATCATCATTTTATTCTTTCTAAGATTGCATGGCACCTAACAATTGCTGACATCAGTAAAACATGGGTAGTGCAAAATCTGGACATAATAGTGGCTAAATTCGTGCGTCATTGGCTCGAATTTCCCATTAGTGCTACTCTGAGCCAATTAATCATTAACAAATCTAATTATGGTCTGAGTTTTTTTCTTCCTTCAGCAAAATTCATTCAATGCCAAACAACTATACGAAATGCTCTAAAATCCTCTCCCAATCCTGACATCAGACAACTATGGCAAGATTCCAGTTAGTATACAAATGTACAGTATGATTACTACAAAAATACAAAACAAGTTTTAAAAGCCGTTCAAAAGCAACACCAAAGTCGCCTTGAACACGAATTGACATCCCAAGGCTTCATTGTTTCATCAATTATCAAAGTTGTACCTCCAAAAGTAACTAGCCTTTGGTCCACTGTTCAACAAAACATGCCCAAGAACATTTTCAATTTTTCCTTGAAATACTTAGCTAACACTTAAGCAACCCGCAAGAACCTCTTTAAATGGTCTATTGGACAGTCATCTGCATGCTCCCTTTGTCTTCAGTCAGAAACACTACAACACATCGTTTCTAGCTGTAAATCGTACCTCGATCAGGGTAGATATACTTGGAGACATAATACGGTCCTTAACTTTATAGCCAACACGCTATCAGCGCTTCCAAGTTGCTCTATATACGCTGATCTTTCTGCTTTTCTGTCCTCTTCTCTGGTTACAGGTGATTGTCTTCGAGCTGACCTTCTTTTGATCACTAAAAACAAAACTCTGTAAATCCTTAAGCTTACCATAGGATTTGAAACTAACATACAGGTCATCAGCGATCGCAAAGCTCTAAAATACAATCCTCTTCATTATTCATTACGTTCAACATATCGTCAAATAGATTTCATCAACTTATCCTTAGGTGCTCTTGGCACTGTAGGATCCTCCTCAGACTCTTTCAGTGACCTACTTAAGGCAGTTGATTTTGACGGCAAAACGCAAAAAGCTGTCCTGTCAAGGATCATGAACATAACCATAACATGCACGTATTACATATTCTGTTGTCGCAATAAGCCATGGATAAGTCCAAAATTACACGGCACATGAATATTGACTTTTTCAGTCATTAACTAGACTTTTATTTTCTAATTCGCTTGATTTTGTTTCTTTTTGTACCACTGTGACAGCCAATTATACATTGCCTTATATAGTGAGATGGATAATTGTAATTAATTGATATATTGTTGAAATGAAAGTTTGAAAAAAATTATTATTATTTTTTCAATGCGTTTTCTTTGATAAGCTATATTACAATCAATCACCGGGCTACTACTAGTAGCCTTGAATGATTGAAGGGGACATTTTCAGTACAACAAAGACATAAAACAAAATAGAAATGAAGAAGAAAAGATTCAAAGCGAGAGAGCTCTTCTTGACACATGTGCTGTACTGTTCAAGACCATTTTTTGTACTTCTTGAAGTGATGGGGACCCTGGAATTTTCTCAATAAATGCATTTGTGCCCTTCTTTATGAGACCAAGTGCACCAACAACCGCTGGAATTGTTGCTGTTTTTAGATGTCACATCTTCTCAACTTCAATTTCTAAATATTTATATTTGCTCAGTTTTTCAAATACTTTTACTGCAACATTATTGTCTGAAGGTACACTCATATCAATCAGATGACAGGTATTGTTCCTTTTGTCTTTGATAACAATATCAGGACGATTTGCTTGTATAGTCCTATCAGTGTGAATGGGAAAATCCCATAAAATAGAGACGTCTTTTCCCTCAGTTACTGGTTCAGGATGGTGTTCATATCAATTCGAAGGAGTGCTTATTGAATAGTGCCTGCATATTTTCCAGTGAAGATACGGACCAACTCTGTCGTGGCGATTTTTGTACTCATTTGGCGTCAGTATTGAGCAGCCAGGCGCAAGGTAATCAATTGTTTCTAGTTTTTCGTCACGAAACCTACACCTTGGATCAGCACCATTATGTATAACATTTGCCTGATAGCTTCGAGTAAGTAAACTTTGGTCTTGGGTCGCAAGAATAAACCCCTCAGTTTCCCCTTTAAGTCCAGAACGTCTTAGCTACTGATGAGTAGCCAATTCGTCAACATCTGCATTTTTGCTTCGAGTGACAAACTTTCCATAAAGAGGTTTCTCCTCTCATCTCTTGGCAATTTGTTTCAGGCCTAGCTCCTTTGCTTTTTGCTTGGTTTTCTTTGCAATAACATTAGGAATAACTTCTTCATCATTTTGCAAATCAAGTTCTAGCTCTCGTGAAAACTTGTGAGACTCCTTTGTAACAGAGTGCAACTTTTTATTTTGCTCATGCAAGTTGACAAACTTTAACATCCAATCTTGTGTGTTCTCTAAATGTTTGCAAAGGCCAATTGTGAAAGCTTTATAAGAAATTTCTAGCTGGATCATTCCCCTACCTCCTCTACTTCTAGGTATGTATAGACGGTCAACATCTGATTTCGGGTTGTGCATTCGATTACAAGTTAATTGCTTTCTTACTTTTGTGTCTAGCTTCTTTAGTTCCTTTAGATTCCAATTTACAACATTGAAACTATATGTAACGACAGGTATTACCAGAGTATTTATTGCAGTAATACGGTTTTTTGAGTTTAATTCTGTTTTCATGATTGACCTTACCCTACTTATACATTTTTTCCGGATTTTTTCTTTCATGGTAGAGTGTTGTATGCCATTGCCTTCATTCACACCGAGGTACTTGTATGTATTTTCTTGGTCTAATTCTTTTATCACTGTATTGTCATTTAATACTACGTTTGTAGATTTAACCATCTTTCCATATTTGAATGTTGCCTTGGCACACTTATCCAGGCCGAATTCCATTCCTATTTCATCACTAAAGGTTTTTACAGTGTCCAAGAGTTTCTCCAGGTCTGCATCATCTTTTGAATAGATCTTCAGATCATCCATGTAAAAAAGGTGATTTATCTTTCTATATTCGATTCTATAACCATATCCAGTGTCATTCAGCAATTGAGATAGAGGAATAAGCGCAAGACAAAATAGTAGAGAGAGAGAGAGCCACCTTGGAAGATACTACAGTTTATTTGCATACCACTGGAAGTAAGAGTTCCATTGGAGTGAGAAAGGTGCAGATTTGTTTCCCATAAGGTCATACATGACTTTAAAAACTAAATAAGCACAGGGGAAATTCCGAATGGTTCAAGTGATCGTATTATCCATTCATGTGGAACACTGTCGAAGGCCTTTTTGTATTCAATCCATGCGGTGCTGAGATTCCTATGTTTTGTGTGCGCATTTTCCAAAATCATCTTGTTGATTAGTAGCTGATCTTTAGTTCCATATGATCCTCTTCTACAGCCCTTTCGTTCAATTGGAAATATATCTTGCTTTTCCATGTGTTTGTATGTTCTTTCTGCTAGTATAGAAGTCAGTAGCTTATATAATGTTGATAAATAAGTTATTGGTCGATAATTTTTAGGGTTTTCAGTATCTTTACTTTTTGGGAGGAGATATGTGATACCCTGGCAAAACCACTTTGGTGCCAAGGTGGGATCTTTCATTACATTATTGAAAGTTTATTTCCAGTTGTGTATGGGTAGACGAAAGGGTATCAAGCCAAAAGTTTGGTATTTGGTCCATCCCAGGGGAATTCCACTTGTGCGACTTCTTCAGAGCTTCTCTTAATCCTTCAACAGTTATGTTATCCCATTCTTGTTTTCGGACATTATTAGTGCTCCTTTCTAGATCATTCAACCAAGCAGCAGTTTTTTTGTAACTTTTCTCATTTCTCCAGATTTTACTCCGAAATTCCTGCACCTCTTCTTCCGATGGAATTTTTTTCACTGAGATTGACGACTTATTGAATTCTCTGTAAAACTTTTTTGCCTCTGTTTCAAAGATTTTGTTTTGGCGAAAGAATTTATATCGATTTTCATATCTACGCAATCTTTGTGCCTTTACCTGTAACTTTTGCTTAAGTTCTTCTTTAATACTTGGGATCTGACTTTTGCTCACTATCTTATTCTTTCTCGTTATTTTCTTTGCATTACCTGATCGTATTTCTTTATACTTTTGAAATTCCTCACATAAAGAGATTTCTCTTCGAAATGTTTCTATTTATTTTTCTATCTTTAACTGCCACTTTGGCTTATATGTGTCACGTGTGTTCCTTTTTTACTTCTGTAGCTTCATACTGCATTTCTCTTGAGGGACTTTTCCAGCTGAATACAGTAATCAGGATTCAGTTCATTACACATTATTTGTAGTGCTTTATTCGCTACATCAAAGATAGCTCTATATTTACGACTGTTCCTAATTTTCAACATAACTTGTCTATCCCTTACATCAGTATGTTGCACTCTTGAGTATTCTTCGAGAATATCAATTTTCATAGACAAGATTTCATTTCCCTCACTTTCTCTTTTTTCGATAACAATATCCTTCACAGCTGGGTTATCAGGTGATTCATCATTTTTTCTGGTAGCTGCTGCAGGTAGTTCTCTTTTTTCATGATCACGGTTTCCAAAATAGTTTCTTCATAAAGACTACTTATCATCTCATTTTTAACTTGTGTTTTTATATGATAAAGTTCTTCATCTGTCAATTTCTTTTCGCGGGTTACATATCGTCTAACACTTGCCATCTTATTTCCATCTAAATACCTAGGCCCTTTTTTACTGCTACTATTTCGTTCACACCATTTAATGAAAGTTCCATCAGTAATCTTAATTTCTACATTTTCCAAAGCATAATAAAAACAGTACATTACATCCTTGTATTCTTCCCTAGTCCATATTTGTCTTGTTTTCTTTTGATTTATCGTTGATATTGAGTCTAAAGGGCCAAGATTAGAATTTCTTCTGTCCTGGTGACCATCTACACTTTCTTTCTGGGAATAAATAGACTCAGTAGCTAATTTTTCGACCCCAGGCTGGTCTACCCCTGAGGGACGACGCGCCCCTTGATGACCCGCGCGACGGGCGATGCGGTATGATTTAGAACGTAAATTTATATTTGAAACGTCAAGGGTAGTGTTGATAAGGTGCCACTACCACCAGTGTTTTTATCGGGACACCATCCCTAGAGAGATTTGTCTAAACAGACTTAAAGAGGCCTCTCTACCCTTACATTGAGGTGGTCTATCCCGCGCTGGACACCAACCCAGTATTTTCAACTTCGCGGTTATATTCTTATTGGGAATCCTTACTAGATGAATTGCCAACCAAGGCTGAAGAGCCCCATCCACCCTGGTTTGAGATAGGAGTTTTCCTTCTCCTAGATGGACTGCCTTCACCAAGGCTTATGAGCCTCATCTACCCATGAAGGAAGAGTTGCCAAGAATAACCTAAGGGTCCCAAACTGAAGTACGGGGTTACATCTAGCCAGCTAAGAGAACCCACAAGGGTTCCTTTCGGTATCTTGAAGTCTGATCTTTCCAGGAGCTAAATGCCTCTACCTAGATGTTATCTTTCTTTCTTTGGTAATACTTATCAATGATTCTAAAATTCTTGGCAACAACTAAAAGTAGTGAGATATAGAAAAAGGAAAGAAAGCGGAAAGACAGCTAGGGCGGTAGAGGGCACCTAACTCCTCACTTTAAGCCAACTGGCTCAACCCTTCACCTGTTATTATTATTATTATTATTATTGACATCGAGCAGCAATGTACGGACGTACGTCTGTGCATGTCAATGTTACTTCGTTAAATTTACTTGTTCAGTTGCAAAAAGATTATTATTTATTAGTAATACACAGCAAGGATCTCGGAGCAATGATTCGTCTTGGTTTGCAGTTTGCTCTATTAGTTTTTGTTGTTTGTTCATATTTTGGCAATGACTTTGTGTCGTTAGGACGCCATTCATGGCGTTGCAAAAGTCAAATGATGGATAATGAGCCAAAAAACTCGAGCACAAGTGGGCATTTGAATGTTGAAGAAAGGGCAATAATTGCAAACAGCCAGGAAATTGCATGTTGTTGTGGCAAAAAGTGCAAGGGAATGAAAGGTCTAAAGATGCATCAACGTAGCTGTAGGAATCTTCATGGCCTAAATGATAACTTAAATGCAAAGCTACAGGAGGATATTTTGGAAAACGCAAATGAATCAGATGTGCTCTCGGTGGATGGTGAATCAAATGACATACTCGAGAATGAGAACGTAACAAATACCATGGAGACTGTTGTATTGAAACGCGGGGTGAAGTTACCAAAATTCACCATTGAATGGTCGCTGGCTAACGAATATTTTAAGGCGGTCCTTTCAATTCAGCCAATCAGGAACGAGGGATTAGATTCGAATATTGAGAAACTAAACAACGTCATTTTTGAATATTGCAGGAGGACCCATGGCGAAGTAGACAGAGGTGATGACGTAGATCTTAACAACAAATACAAATTGCACACAGTTAAGGATCTTAAAAGAGAATTGAAACAGTTAAAGTAACACAATGGCAACATTAATGAGATTACATTTGTATCCCGAAGATTACGTAACCTTCTTTCAATTAACTCTAGGAGTGAACATACGGTGAATACAAACATCGATCATGACAAGTACATTAGGAATAACTTCTGGGGATACGTTAAAAACTTCCTGACTCGTAAGTCTACTGTTCTTCCAACTTTCAACAAAGATGATTGTTTATCCTTCTTTACGAAGAGGTTCTCAACAACCTCTCCTAGACAGTGTTTTGCTATTCCTTCTTGGATTCCTTCATTATCTTCCCCTCATGTACCACTCAATATTGATCCACCCTCATATCAGCAAATCACAAACATTATTCGCAATATGACGGCTTCTGCGTCTCCATGTCCTCTTGACCAGATTTCAAAAATCTCTTTCAAACGGTGTCCTTATTTGCGCTCTTACCTAAATGACCTGATAAGATGTGCGTGGTTCTCCGGAGTTGTTCCCTCTGCATGGAAAGGAGCATGCACTGTCCTTGTTTACAAGAAGGGAGCCACTGATGACCCATCAAACTTTTGTCCGATCACTCTCGAATCAGTACCACTGAAAATTTTCACATCTTGCCTGCGAAATTCTATCTTCAAATTTCTTACAGAGAACAACTTTATAGAAACTGCCATTCAAAAAGGATTCTATCCTAAGATTTCAGGCACGTTAGAGCATACAGCTTAGATGGGCCATGTCATCAATCAAGCAAGAGTAAAGCAGTGATCTCTAGTGGTAGCGCTTCTTGATCTTAAGAATGCGTTCGGTGAGGTTCATCATAATGTAATTCAAGAAGTCCTCAGTTATCATCATATTCCAGAACACATTAACTGATTAATTCGCAATCTTTATACTGATTTCAAAACATCAATCATCACACAAGATTTTAATACCCCATTTATTACTGTAGGTCGTGGAGTCCTTCAAGGCGATTGCCTAAGTCCTCTTCTCTTTAACCTTTGCTTCAATACATTTATTCAATACATTAGATCAGATGAATACCGTCAGTGTGGCTTCTTCAACAAAAGTATCTTCAATGGTACCCTCTTCTCTCTTCAGCCAATCCACTGGTTCCAGTTTGCCGATGATGCGGCAGTAGTTAGTGGTCAGGAAAACGAAAATCAACTTCTTTTAAATAGCTTTACTCTTTGGTGCCAATAGGCTGATAAAATTATTAGGGTTGACAAATGTGTCACATTTGGTATGAAAAAAGTACGAACGAAATCAGTTCAGTATCAACTAGCGTCTCGCTTGTCTTTATTGAAGCTCATTTTACGGCTTTAACATGTTAGCAAACGGCATTAATTTGCTAAATAGATTGTCATCCCTTGTAGTTTTTGCCTTAGCCTAATGACTCTCTTTATGGATGCTGTCAAAAGTTGGAATTTTAACAGCAAGCAGAAAGTATATTCCTTCGGAATTGTACTAAGGTTTCACTGCTAGTAATCGTATGACAGCCTATCATGATGTGAAAAGTTCAACATTTTATGTTTAGAACAGGAATGCGTTGCAAATGATAAACACTGTCTTGTTCAGAACCATATGGACACGAGTTAAGGTACAGTATGAACTCCTATTGCTATCAAACATATATGTTGGTATTTTTGATGCATACGTTCATTGCATTGAAATACAGTATTGGTGCAGATGGAAAATCGATGCAGTTTATCACAATTGTTCAGATAGTATTATTACTATCATATCTTGCGTACGCTGCTTTTTTGCAAGATATTTTACTATGATATTGATTTAATAGTGCCAGTACTGAATTTTCAATTACTAGCACTGACGCCTGATCATAGTGGCTGTTTAATTTATATTTTATGCAAACATGCCCACGATTTAGTAATGTGCACTTTTAAGTGGCACATGGATTATAATTATTCTCTTACCATCAGCTTTTTTGCTACATTTATACGCATTGCTACCAAGTAAAGTAAATCAGTAATTTGTGTGGCCTAGCTTGGCCAGCCACGGTTTTACTTGAGTAAAACCCAGGGGAACAAGAGTGTTACTGAAGTTACTGTTATATTGTTAACAACACCAGAATTGAGCTAAGCCGGAAAGAAAATTGTGGTTACTGGTGTAAGTCATTCCTCTTAAACTGAAATATCTGTTCATAATTATTTAATGTACTGATGCTGATTCTTCATAATAACATTTTTACGCAGGTATAATATGTCACATTGTTACCCCTGAGCGTTATGCAAATTATTATTACACTCGTTCGGTGTCGACTGCAAATCTTGCCAATCAGTTTTATCACCAATTTATGAGTATGATTGATTCTACTTGCATCAGTTATCCCCGTTTGGGTTTCTCTCTGATGCATGCGTCACTTCATTAGTAGTGATTTATTTGTTTGAATTATCATGAAGGTGCCCTGCTTGGTGCATATTATCTTCCTTATGAGAGATGCCGCTATGTGACATGTTCTTACTGTGTCTGAATTTATACGTTTCTTTCAGAAATTTCTCCAAAGACACCAAGGACCTGAAGTTGTGTTCAAGTTTCTTTACATGTTTATTGATTGATACCAGCTTGTTTTAGCTGAAATATATTGAGCTTTTTATAAGTACGGTAGCAATACTATTGTTATCATTACTGCTTTCGACATTGAAGACAGTTTTAATATATTGAAATCAAGGATATGTGGTTTCTGCTTACAATTTTCCACTGTACTCCAATCTTCTTCATGGCAACGTCAACATCCTACAAGTTTTGGGACATATTAGTACTCAGCCAAGATTATTATAATATTTTTATGAAATATGGTATTTGACTCCGTACCCCACAGGCCCAGCCTTGGCATGAATAATTCATTTGGCGTTATCAGAGACAAGTAAATTGGTGCCGATAATTTCTTATTATCAGGAACCTTAATCCCCGATGTCTCTGCCTTGTAGATGGTGCAGATGCCAATTAAAATTCTCATTCGTTTCCTTTAAAATCTTATCTTTCGTAGTATATTCAATAGTGGGTCTATATTCAGTAATTATGATCTATATGCTTCATTGACATTATGCGTTCGCGATTATTACCATTGTTGGTGACAATTTGTTTCAGACTTTGTTGTATATAGTCAAAAAGTAAAATATCTCAATGTCAGCTCTAAAATCTCGCACAGCTCCGCAGGGAGCTAGGTCGATGACGTAATAGAATTGAAGAATTAAACGAACCTACCTGTAGGTGAAGTTTGATTGAAATTCTGTAAGTCATCGGCCGAGACCGGAGAAGCTGTGGCCCTCCCGTCAAATTTATCCCCCACCTTGTCCTTTTTCAATTTGTCATTGATATGTTTACTTCTTTAAAGACTGGTTCACATGCATCACGGCGCACTATCTTGCACAGCCCCTCCGGTCTTGGCCAATGACTTATAGAATTTCAATCAAATTTCACCTACAGGTAGGTTCGTTTAATTTTTCAATTTTGTTTGATATTACTATCTTTCGTTATGTCCAAAAAGCGGAAGTAGAACAAGTTTCGCATGATGTTTTCACATGCTACATAATGCTTATACAACAGTTGAAAGAACGTACAGTTAAAGGAGGTATTTACTCTATGTACAAAACCAATCTCGAAATGACGCTTTCTAACTTTCTCAGAACCTTTATAATGAAAATGTATCTCCGAGCTCAACCATGATGGGCCTTAAAGTAGCCTTAAAGAATGTCTAGACCGTTGAAAGCGTTCGATTCACATGCAAATAGTCAAAGAATAAATAATGATCGGTGACAGCAGAACAACTTATGAACTAGAACGGTCAAAATTACTTCACGAGAATAAACCACAGCCAGCGTACTCGTGCCAATACAAAGAATATCGTTTTGCCTAAAGTCAAAACTGAAACAGGAAAGAAGGCCTTTTCCTTTTAAGGGGCAAAAATTTTCAATCAACTGACGGAGGAAATGAAGACTGAAACTTCAATCTTGCGATTTAAGACTCTCTGTAAAAGTTTTAACTTTGACTTTTAACATTTTTGTCTTGTTTGTATATTGCTATTTTCTCTTCTAATTTATATATGTTTTAAACAGATCCTTGATTGATAACAGCACACTGTTGCTGAACAAGTTTAACCTGTATAAATATGATATTATTATTATTATTATTATTAGTTAAATTAGGTAAATTCAACCTTTTCATTGAAGTGTTTTGGAATCTGTTTACATCATGACTCAACCCAGTCTTTTTTAGACAAAAAGAGTTCTTTTTCTCACTGGGACTTTTCAAGTAAACAATGGTGAATGGATCCTTATTGGCCACTCTAGGGGCCAATCAGACGCATCCTATCACATGTATCTCCATCTGGCTATATATTTCGGTTAAACTTTCGGTCGTTATGGGATGTTTCATACTTTGAAAAAATGTCAGACGAAAAAAGCTTTCGAGTATATCTAAAAATGTTGCTGCTTTTTCATGTTCTTGTCAAGTTCTGTACTACCAATAGACTATCAGCTTCATGACACTTCGTGAGATTTTTTGCAAAAATAAACTCCCGAGAAAAATCCCATG
Organism: Cassiopea andromeda; assembly: GCA_018155075.1. NCBI lineage: Eukaryota > Metazoa > Cnidaria > Scyphozoa > Rhizostomeae > Cassiopeidae > Cassiopea > Cassiopea andromeda. Next base: position 52,400 of record WIPJ01001348.1, read on the forward strand.
AGCCTCAAAAATCTTAAGAGCTCGGGATAAAATCCCAAATCTGGAATTCTGCACGAATGTACCCAAGCGCCAGGGTACATTCTGTGTAGAGTTTCTAGATTCAGGATTTCATCACGAGCTCTCAAGTAGTTCTGTCTTGTGTTTCTTGATTACGTAATGCTGTGTGGTATCATTAATTTCTGTTGATTCCGGTTTTGGTTTTTAGTCTCCCACTCTTCATGCCGTTGCATGGCCACAGTTTCTGTTGTCATCTTTTTTGTTGAAGTACGCAATTTGTCAGTGTAATATGGGCTTGTTGTTAATGTGATATCAGTACTCGTTCTTGTTTGAAAGTCAGTCGTGTTCAAGTAGCCGAGATGTAAAGTTGTTTAAGTGAGTTTCTAGTTGCCGTTTGCTGTGAATTTTAGTAGTGTTCCGTCTTCGAGAGAAGTTTTCGTATTGTTGAAGTTGTCGCACTGGAAGTTACAGTTATTGTTATCGCAGGGGTTTGCCGTTGACCTTTGATAAACCTGGTGCCGGCGAACTTTGATGCCATTGAACCGATTGAACTTGGACCAAAATTATTAGTACTTCTCTTTATGTATTATGTTCTGTGTTGTTGGTTATATCAATTATTGTTTGCATATACTGAATTGCTGTTCCTATGACATCGTGTAAAATCCGAATTTTTTTACAATTTGGTAGTGGTGATTGCTAATACATCTCTACATGCCATGACGGAGGAAGAATATATACAAGAAGCAGGCTATTTAGCTCATCTTGAGTATTTGATTGACAGCGAAAAAAAGCACATGAAAAAAGTAAGTTATCAAGAACAAGAGTCTAGTCACTAGTGTGATTTCAACAACAAAACAATGGAATAATATAATTACGTCATATCTGACTCCCCAACTTGACGTTATTAGTTCATGTTCTAAAAGGTATGGTCCAAAGTCTTTAAACATATTCTTCTTCGGTGGCTTGGTGAATATGTTAGCGATGTTATCAGCTGATGATACATAGTCAACAAATACAATGTTCTCCTTATAACATTCAGGAATAAAATGGAAGGGAATCTCTATATGCTTGGATCTTGAATGCTTTATGGGGTTCTTTGTCAATGCAATGGCCCCTTAGTTATCACTCTTAATGAGCACTGGTAGAATTTTCTGCTACACGACATTTGTAAGCAGTTTTGTTAAATATTTAACTTCTTGACATGCTAATGATAATGACATGTATTCATCTTCACATGTAGAGAGCAAACCTGATGTTTGCTTCTTTGATTTTCAGCTAACTGGTGGTCCCTTTGGGTTCACACTGATGCAGTAGCCAGAAAGACTGCGTCTGTCATCAAGAGAAGATGCCCAATAGGTATCACAGTATGTGAATAACTTCAAATCAGTAGGACTCTTTTGAAATGTCAATTTGTAATCAGCTGTATGTTTCACATATTGAAAAGCATGTTTTAGTATTATCCAGTTGCTGTTATCTGGATTGGAAAATTCTGTTAGAGCTTTGTAACACAATAACTCAAATCAGGACGAGTGCAAGTCATTGTGTATACTAAACTGTCAACCAATTGCCGGTATAGTCTTACCCATTTCTAGCCGCTGTGTCATCACTTGCTTGGTAGGAATTTGGATTAACTTTACAAGGAGTAGATCTTGGCTTACAATGATCAAATCCAATTCTGGTAAGTTCAGAAAGCATGACTGTGACATTGTGATACATTCCTTTGTTCTCTGAAAATAATTCCTAAGAAATGATGAAATTTCTCCAAGGTCTTTTATATTGAATCTGCTTTAAGCTTTGTCTAGGTATTATTCATAAGCTCCTTTGCGCTTGAAGCAATAACAATATCACCAACCCATACCATTAAAATTTTAGTGGCTCTTTCTGCGTTTTGAATGAATACATATGTGTCAGCATTTGACTGGAGAAAATTTATTTCTCTCAAGTATTAATGTAACGTCTCTCTGGTGTCCTTAGTCCATAGTCATTGGCGCAGGATCATGTAAACAGCTCCCTATGCACCGGGTCCGAGACTGTCTCATGGGCAGTACACCCGAGAGACGGTACCTATGGCGAACTTCGGTCGGCCATAGGCTAAGTGTGTATAGGTGGACCGAGTGACCAGCGGTATAACTGGTCTCAGAAGTCACGGCAGGCAGGTGACAGATTAATGGCCGGGCAGCTGAGGATATAGGTGTATGGTCGGCTTTTCATTGCGCTGGACAGATGATCTGTTCATTTGGTACAATGGCCAGGGCAACCCGTTCAGTATGAACACTGCCCCTACAGAAAGCAATTGCAGACTACTGTAGGTATCACTTTGCAAAGAAAAACTATGGCAAGTCAACTTAACAGCCTATCAGATAACAGCGTTAATGGGATTTCTAGTGCAGCTGGAAACTCCACAATCGGTAGGGTGGAGCACGTGCAACAGGTGCCGCCAGGTCGTCATCAAGCTACTATCAGCAACAGAAAAACTCTTACACTTGGAACATGGAGTGTTCAAACCATGCTACAGGAGGGAAAACCTGAGAACATCAAACAAGAAATGAGAAGAATGAAATTGAATATACTTGGTCTGTCGGAAATGAGATGGAAAGGTGCTGGCAGAATAACATCTGAAGAATTTACGCTTTTGTACTCAGGAGGAGATTATCACCATAGAGGAGTTGGCATAGTGATGAATTCGGAATGTTCAAAGGAACTGAAAGGATTTTGGTGCGTCAACTACAGAGTCATCGTCGTGAAAATAAGCGGAAAGCCGTTTGATATTAGAATCATTCAATGATATGCACCGACTGCAGACAAGAACATGGATGAAATTGAATCTTTCTATGAGGATGTTCAGAAGGCTATGAAACTACTGAAAACACAAGATGTGAAGATCACAATGCGGGATTTCAATGCAAAGGTTGGAAGAGAAAGAGTAGACAACACAGTGGGACTATTCGGTATTGGTGAGATGAATGAAAAAGGAGAAAAACTGGTAGAGTGGTGCACTGAACAAAATTTTAAAATCATGAACACGTGGTTCAAAAGTCACCCAAGGAGGTACTGGACATAGAGATAATAGGACTAGAGAGCTCGCTACGTCACGTGATAGGGGTCCACAATGTAAATTGAAAATGGTAGCGTAGTCATGCAAAAGATCACACGGAAACTAAGTTCGCATTGCAAAAGTTTAACAGACGTTTGAAATATGATTAATGGGAATGTGTACTGGAAATAGATAATTATTTCCGTGATATTAACCTCTTACGCTGCGTACAATTATATACACAGATAGCCGAAAACACCAGGAACAGCTGAAATTCATATTTTTGTCTCAATGTACCAGTTAGTGCCTAACTCATACAAGGTTGAAAAAAATCAAGGTAGAGGGGAATAAGTTGATAGAACTTTATTGTTCGGCTATATTGAGGATTACTGAGTGATTATTTGATGACAAAGACATGTACATACAAGGCCAATGCAAGGATTTTGGTGAATTGTTTTTGTTGTAACAACCCTCTCCTAAGGAAATACTGGAATTTTCTTGCATATTCAAAACGTATAGAAGGAGGGCTATCATATGGTATATGATTTCTATATATTTAGAGAGTATCAAGTTCCTCATATCTGCCTGGATCAAGTTAGCAAGGAATGCTTTTGAGGATATGGTAATTTTTAATGGCTATCCAGTGATATGTAAATGGGAGGGTATGATGCCCCCAAAATGTAAGAAATGTATCTAGGCACATGTCTGTGGCAATGTACTACAAAACTTCATGATATTCAGAGAAAGGATATCCTAACTTTAGGATACAAGTTCAAGACATCATGCTAGAAGGCCACTTCACAAAGTGAAAGTGGCTGCCCAAACTTTTTGTTTCTCACTAGCCACAGCAATCAATTGTCTTGGGTACTGAAGCAGTTCAGGGAATGTAAGCCAATAACTGAACTTATCATGATATTCAACAATTTATCCAATGTATTCTATTAAAATAGCAAATTTTGGAAAGCCATGAAAGCACTTTTGACACCATAGAATCTTTCAAACAAAAGATTTGTTAATAACTATACATAATATATATATATATATATATATATATATATATATATATATATATATATATATATATATATGTGTGTGTGTGTGTGTGTGTGTGTGTGTGTGTGTGTTATAAATACTGTTGGAAAGAAAATTTTTGATGGTCTCAGAAAAGCATTTACTATTGGCTTTGGTGCATCAGAACATTCCATTTTTGCTATCACAGAAAGGTTATTGTCCAGAAGTAAGTCTGCTTTTGAGAATACTTTGAGAATACTTTTGAGAATACCGTTACATACACATTTCTTGAAGATCTCTGGAAATGGCTTACAGCAAGATTCCAAAGAGATAATAGTTATAATACTACTGCCAATCCTTGGCAGCTTAGGTGCATTTTTAGAGCATTGTCCCAGAATAAGAGCATAGAGGTATTAAAACAATGCAAACAGCATTATAAGGAATATCCATTCTCCTCAGAATTCTTCATTTTGTGTTAATGATAACTTGAAGGCTATTTGGCTATTTTGGATTCAAGTGCCATCTTGAAGAGTGATGATCTGTTGTGCACAAATGGCTTGATCTTACATTCATAAAAAGAAACCTAAATGTTCATAATCTGTTGCATCACTCTATCAACCAGTTGATAAACTTCACATCATTTAAGCTTCCACATTACTATTCAAATTCTAGTGAAAGCTCTCTTTGAAACAAAGAATCTTCATTCTTTTACTGGCACAACGCTCCATTGAAACCCATATTCTTGTTTCAAGTCTACAAGATGGCCATGCAACAATATTGATAGAACGTGTTGCAGACTTGTATTAACAATCATTTCTCACAGGCTCGGCAGAATTTACACTGACCACGTTATAAGACAAAGTACACCTTCTAGGAAACAGATATTGTATTGAATAATATGCAATATTGACATAAGATGTCTTTACATTTTTTATTATATCTAACGCACATAGACCGATAAATAAAACAGACACTTTAAGCTCTTGCAGGTCTTAAACTCATTCCTGAGACCGCATATGTGCTACTACTTTGAAAAGCTCTTTAATTTGAAATGTATTTTCTACTAAATGAATCTTAGCCATACTCTATAACCTTCATTACTGTATGTTTTAAGTATAGATCGTAAATACCTTCAGCATTTGAGGAAACTTAGTAAGGTATCCACAGCAACTCAGCAACAATGTTCGATATTTGAGCTACCACGGTTAAGTCCACGGCTAATAAACGCAAAAGTTTCTCCAAAAAAGCATAAAAAACTCTTAGTCTCTCTCCAAAGCCATAATGTATTATAATATCCGTGAAATAAGCAGCGGAAACATGATTTATTTCCTTTTTGCGTCTCGTATACAATAACTTTCTGCCTTACTAGGGCGCCATTATGGATTTGTATGCCGGGCCACTGTTTTGTATACAATGGGATTAGTGAGTCAGCGCTCTAGTTCTATTAACTCTATGGTACTGGACATGGAAAAGCCCAGGAGAAAATGTCAAAAATCAAATTGATTTCATATTGATACAAGAAAGACATCAGAACTCCATTAAATCACGCAGATCCATGCCAGGGGCTGACTGTGGTAGTAACCATATCCCAGTGGTGGCAGCCATAAAAATAAGTTAAAGAAATTGACAATATCAACAAGAGAGCCAAAACTTCAAATAAACCTCTTAGATGAACATGAAGAACTGAAAGGCAAATATGCTGTAACTGTAAAGAACAAATTTACAGTTCTTGATGCACTGAGTACAGCAGAGGAAAGATGGCGAGTTGTGAAAAAAGCATCACCGAGGCAGCTAAAGAACACAACCCTATCACAGAGAAAAGAAGTGATAAGAACTTGATGACACAAGAAATCAAGGATCTAATGGAAGAGAGGAGAAGATTAAAGCTGGATGAAGCAAGATATAAAGAAATGAGCAAAACTATAAAGAAAAAATTCAATGAAGCCAAGGAATATTGGATCAATGCCCAGTGCAGAGATATTGAAATCCACAGCAGCAATAGCATCAAATACATGCATCAAGAGATTAAGGAAGTGACAGCGAAGTCACCATCACCAAGATCAGGATGCCTAAAGTCTAAAGAGGGGTACATACTAATGGACAAAAGTGAAATTTTATACAGATGGTCGGAATACATTGAAGATCTGTATGATGATGAAAGAGGACCAGCTCCAGTAATAAACACCTCTACTGGGGGTTTGCCAATTCTCAAGGAGGAAGTAGAGCAGGCAATGCAAGGATGAAAAAGGGAAAGGCAGTAGGACCAGATAATGTACCAATAGAATTCATTACAGCCTTGGAGGAGACGGGAGTTGAAGAAGTAACAAAACTTCTCAACATCATCTATGAAACAGGAAAACTACTTGAAGATTTGACAAAATCTGTATTCATTGCTCTACCAAAAAAGCCGGGTACAACAGAATGTGAAAAACACAGAACAATAAGTCTCATGAGCCACCTAACAAAAATCCTTTTAAGAGTACTTGGACAGAAAAGAAATCCAACACAGAGATTATGGAAGAGGTGGGGGTACCAAAGATCCTTGATTAAGACCATAAGAAAAAGACAAATGAAGTTCTTGGGACACATATGCAGAAAGGATGGAATAGAAAAACAAGTGCTGTGGAGCAAAATTGAAGGGAAGAGAGGCAAAGGGCGACAGAGAAACACCTTCATCAACAGTCTCAACAACTATGCAACAGATGGGACGATTACCAATGCCGAGCTGATTAGGAAGACTGAGGACAGAGAGGTCTGGCGTGCCATGGTTGTTGATGTCTGCTCCAAACCTGACACTTTAGGAGGAGGATTGATGTAACAAACAATGCCAATTTCGTCCACTAGGCTTTAGTCCATACAAAGACTTCTCAATTTCCACACGAGGTTTTGGTGGGTGCTGGTAACTTGGGGGCTGTTTAAAATAGATATCACATTCAACCGGTGCGTAAAGAAATGCTCCTTCACCATCCATTTGCTCTAACAACCAATCATTTTGAACTGCTAATTGTACAAGTACTCGAGTCGATTCCATTCTCGCAGTAGGAGAAAAAGTTTCTGTAAAATCTATTCCCTCTACCTGGCTAAAACCTCTGACTACATATCGGGCTTTGTAGACAGGGCTCCCTTCATTTCCTTTAACTGGGAATACCCAATTTCTTCCAACTGCAGTTTTATCTTTTGGCAATTCTGTAAGGGAGAAAGGTTCATTGTGCTCAAGTGTTTCTATCTCTTCATCTATGGCTTGCTGCCACTTTGTTGCGTCTTCAAAATTGATGGCTTCATTATAGTTTGTTGGAACATTTATGAAATAGCACTAGTCAAATGATTTATTATCATTGTCCTCATAATAATCTCCAAGACGCTCTGGCAATTTTCTAGTTACCTTAAGGTATCTACCCTTGGTTTCGGTTTGCTCCTTTGTGCAATCTGCATTTGGTTCATCATGTTTTGTCTCCACTTCCGTAGCTATGTCTTCTTGTTCATTAGCAAATTGAGATGGAAGAAAATCGTTTAAAAATGTCCTTTGCCTCTTTATTTTCAAATTGATCAGTGAATTTTACAAGGTGATGCTTGACAACTGTCCTGTTTTCAGATTAATAGACAAAGTAAGCTAGGCTGTCTCTATCATATCCAATGAAATGGCCCTTTCTGAAATGTGGGTCTAACTTCGTTTGCCCATGAAGATATGCATAAATAATAGTTCCAAATGTATGCAATTTGGCAACATTAGGCATTACTCCAGTTATAAGTCCATAGTGAATGGCCTTGATTCTTTTTACATATAGCAATTGTTTCTAATATGGGTGGTAGCGTGGATAGCATACGTCCATAGAAAGTTTGGCAATCCTAGTTCGATCAACATTCCTCTACCCATTTCAAACAAAGTTCTCCAGTTGCGTTCAGCAGCCCCATTTTGATGGGGCGAATATGGTGCAGATAGCTCATGCTTGATTGAGTGCTTATCCAACAGTTCTTTGAATTCTTTGGATATGCACTTACCACCATTATCATTGCTCAAACATTTGATTCACCTGAAGGAAATATGTCATGGAGAAGCTCAATGTTTTCACTTTTCCGTAAGGTGCCACATCAGCAAGAAATCTCTCTATTGCTTTAGATGCATCTGATTTTGATTTCAAAAAATATGTAAACAAGCAATGAGAAAAATCGTCAGTAAATATGATTTCATATTTGTATCCATCTTTAGCTACTGGCTCAATTGGTCCAGCCAAGTCAGCGTGGATTAATTCAAAAGGCTGCGTCGCACGAGGATCTGGCTGATGTTTTCTTGTATTTGTTTGCTTTGCCAAGATGCATGTCTCACAGTTGAAATTGCCATGATTATATAACTTCATTTCCTGCACAACACCCTCTAGCTGAGCAATATCACTGGTATTACAATGTCCAAGAATTCTGTGCCATGTTTCTAAGATCTCACTGCCATTTTGGATCACAGAGTTCTTATACATATAGTATAAGCGTCTATGTTATTCAATCTGAAATTTTGTACCATCACATGCTATTAAATCAGTATTATCCTGGCAAAATTTAATCATTGCACATTTCTTGGTTGCAGCCTGGACAAAAAAGATGTTGTGTGGGTAAGTTGGTCTGTAGAGAGTATTTTCCAACTTGACCTCATGTAGTTGTCCATCCTGTGCACATAAAAATACTACTGCTGTTCCTCTTTTAACAGCTACATTATTCTTTCTACTGCTATCTGCTAACTCAATATAATGCTCTGCTGGGTTACATGTTGGGGTCATCATTTCAAAACTTCTCATTTGTGTTAACAATTAGAGCAGTAGCTCCACAATCTACCAATAAATTTGCATTATTGGTTTTCAAGAATAGCCTATCACTGTCATCAACTTTAACGGAAAATGTATGATAATCAGAATTTGTTGTACCTTTTGCATGGTCACGATTTTGCTTACGGCATGATTTATCTGCATGATTAGATGACTTGCAAAAACTTCACCATTTCTTTTCTCTCGGTGGCTTTCTACAGTCTACGGACTTATGTCCAGCTATGCCACAGTTAAAACAGGTAATAGGCTTACTCCCCCGACCACTTTTGATTTCATTACAGAATCATTACTGCTTTTAGCTTTTGTACAATGTGTTCTTTCCGTTTCATTAAAATTACGCAAGGCTTGATTGAATTTTTAGAAGGTATCTACTGTCTGGGTTTTCCATATACGTTGCATGCTGTGCGGACGCCTTCGCAGCGCTCTTCTTCTTTCATTCATTCATTAACTATTCACACAAAGCTGGCGCACACCATGTATGAGTAGTGGTATGCACTAATATCGTTGTTTACTATATGTTTCACTCAATTATAGCCTTAGCTTAGTCATGTTTACGTTCAAGAGTTGTTTTTCCAAGTTGTTCTTCTATATTTCCAATCTTTTTTCCAATTAACCATATCTACGTAATTCGGTATCCTGTTATTCTTCATTTTGATTGGTAGAAACTTGTAGATTTTATGTAAGCTACCTATAAAAAAGAGAGAGTGAACATTGAGGGTAGGAGATTCGAGTAGATAGAGAAAATCAAATCATATTGGATAGGAATCAAGAGAGAGACAGAAGTAGAGAGAGAGGCGGTAACGTTAGGAGTATAAGCTTCAAGTAGACAGCTTTGGAGACATATTTTCATGAAGAGTAACTGGATTCAAATTTGGTGTCTCTCTGAGAGTTCTTTTGACACTTTAACAACTTATTCCCTGAACCAGCAGATAGTCAGCGTGGGGACGCTGGAAAGCTTCTACATTTACCGTCTCTGACTGAGTAGTACTGGCGACAAAAGCTTTGTAGTCATCAGGTAGGTCTTTTACAGTAATAGCAATTAATAACGCATCACTTACTTTTTCATCTGCAGCTCTCAGTGCGGATGCAGCCTTTTCGGCACGTATCATATGATTTGTAACCGCTTCTGATTCCCTTTTTACTAATGTTGTAAGTCTGTTGTACAATGTAATCACTCGTGGCTTGCTACTCCCTGCATAGAACTCACGTAGTACTTTAAATGCTTTCCTTTCATCATCCTTGGTCTCTCTGATTACAAATGATAGCGAGCGCTCATCCAGGAATTGTATTAATTCTGCAAATGCTGTTTCGTTCGGGTCTCTTTCAGCCTAATATTTTCACCTCCCAAATTTCGAATTTTCTCTCGTCTCCGTCGAATGCTAAATTCTGCCATTGGGCCCATAACCTGTTCATATATCACCGCTTGCCATGACGTAGGAAGAATATACACAAGGCGATCATTTAGCTCATCTTGAGTATGTGATTCACAGAGAAAGCAAAGCGCATGGAAAAAAGTAAGTTATTAAGAACATGGGTCTAGGCACTAGTGCGCACTGTACGTGCAAATCTCCAAGGTAGCCTTCGAAAAAGCAATTATAATAAACAATTAGAAATGTCTCAATTACTATATAGCAGTGAATAATTAATCATAGCAATGCAAAGCACTTTAGAAGCAAGGTCAATACACTTTGAAAAGCAAGGCTAATGCAAGAACTTTTAGGGGGCTGAGCCCCCCAAAATGACAGTCATTCTAACAAGGGGCCCTGTCTCCCTGAGCCCCCCTAGAATCACCCCTACAATTTGGCGACAAAACAGTCAAACACCAAATTGAGGCTTTTACAATAACGCAATGAAAAGAGGCAAGTGAGAAAAAAGATCAGTCTTGTTTTGAGATCAGTGGAAGAGGCATGCAGTAAATGAAAGTCCCGGCTGTTCCTTCGTCAACATTAATCTCTAAAAAAGATCTTTTTTGGAGTTCAGTGTTCGTGACCCAGTGCCTATGCTATAAAAGCCTAGCTGATCATAAGGATAGATGGAGTTATGCATTTGGATTTGACAAATCAAATTAGATCAGTGTCATAACCTAGTTTTCTAAGTTTTATTATGGAGCAAATTCTAAAGAATACAGCCTTATTTGTAAATATTCTAGGAACGTCTCGGACAAGTGCTGTACAACAGTGGGATGTTCAGGAGTTCAAGAGAGCACTGAAATGGGCAGATTATTTCCAGCAGGTATTTTGCTTTTTGCAATTACATTCCTTCGTGGATGTCATGTTTAGTGGCGGTTTTTCACGGGGAGGGTAAAATGGCCCCAAGTCTCATGGTCTTTGTTGCTTCTTCTAGAATATCGTTGTGATTACCTATGATGGGGGATGTGTAGATTAGTCATCAAGGTATTTCACTATAATACGCTTCCAGGGTTAGCGTTTGGCTAAGGGTTAGGATTTTTGAAAGGGTTAGAGTTAGGGTTAGGGTTTTTGGAAGGGTTAGGGTTTTTGGAGGGTTAGGGTTACGGGAAGGGTTAGGGTTTTTGGTAGGGTTAGGGTTAGCGTTAGTTGTCGTACTTCCGCCATTATGAAATTGCCCAAATATGGTTAAACATGCGTTGTGTTGGAAGGTAGTTTGTGTTATAACTTTGTAACCATATGGTTAGCCGTGAAGTTTGTTCCATATTCCTAAACTGCTTGCTGAGCTCTTTCGTTTGATGTATAAATTCTTGGGAAAATGATTGATGACTAATCTACACATCCGCCCCTATGATCGTCTTTACACCTAAATTCATTCTATGTAAGGCTCATGTTGTTCATACCAAGGTAGCAAAAATCAATTGAATTTGAAGAACCCTGCCACAGCTGCCAGGAAATTGCAAGATGACGCAATTTTGGGGATATTTTAGCAATGAAATGAGAGAATAGTGGAAAGAAACAGGGGCTTGGGGGGGATTTCTCCAAATAGCATTATTTGGCAATGCCCTCTGAAACATTGGAAAAAGCCCTTCTTGCAAAATGAAATATAGCTCCTTTCATCATTGGTCTTTCTGTAGGGAAGGACAAACGAATCCTTCAGCCTGGCTTTTGTGAAAGACCTAGAATGAGAAAGAAAAGCTTTATCAATCTCACCTTATTGCAATCACATGCTTGTATGCAGTTTGCATTCTTAAACAACTCATTACAGTATTTTATATTTTGATCACCTGAAGGTACATTTCAAGGTAGAAACAAGAGAAAAACAAAGAAGCATTCTTGATAAAGAGTTGAAGCTTCAATCTTGCAAGTGTGAAGCACAGCTTGGAACTTGTGTTGTTCAATTTGGAGATCTGAAACATGCAAAGCGACTATTATGCGACAACATTCTTCAAAATCTGTGGTGTGCACCCCATATCTATTCTGAAATCATCAAACTATGCTTCACATTACCAGAAGTAGATGCTAACAACAACCAATTTCCAGTTGATCTGAAAGAAATAGTGCAAGTATGTCATACATCAAAGGTGCTTGCTCGATTTGGACCTGAACTGATGCAAACTAGATTTGCTATAGTTGAGAAAGAAAGCATTACTGTAAATGAAAATAAAAATGTTGATCATGCCTTTTGCCAATCATATACAAATGGAATTGCTATGTTCAATTTTGGAGAAGAGTTTTCCAAACGAGTCCAAGCAAGAGTATTAAGAGATTATATAATGAAATGCTTGGCATGTGTGGAATCAAAATGTTGGTAACAAATTTTTGTATGATTCAACAATAAGCTGAAATTAATTAGAAATGTAAAGGTGTATGAATACTAGACTATTGACTAGCATCCCAGGGATTCCTATATGTAAGGGCTTTAATGAAACACATACGGAGAAAGAATAAATGATATATAGAATGAAAAAGTCATAGCCCTTATAGCAATGATGGAAACTGATATTTTTGTGGGGGG
>WIPJ01001348.1:65345-89452 GCA_018155075.1 Cassiopea andromeda
GGGGGGAGTTGAAAACATAGAATAAAGAGGGAAAAGCCACAGCAACTATGTATACCAAAGCTATACCTATATGCTACTTGAAATGGTGGCTATGCCTTTTTGCTGTTCTATGCAGTTGCATCACAACTTAAGAAAAAGCAATCTCCCAACAGTATGCTGGCTTGTATGTTGTCAATTATTACTTCTGTGAACCACTACTAATGAATGTGTCAAACTTTTCCAAGTTCAAAATTATTGGGGGTTGCAGCCACACCCCCTTGTCCCCTAGTGTCTGCCACTGCCTCATAATGTTCATTTGCTGTTTTCATAGTGTAAATATAAATAAATGACTGTTGATAGTCTTGGCTCACAGTGTCAGTTCAATACCCTCCTGCAACATTTCTTTTTTTAAATATTCATGGCTGTTTTCATCTCTCATGCAAAGTGCACTTACTGAAGAGTGCTGACTTGCTGATTATACTAACTTTTGACATCATCATAAATGATGTTTATATTGATTGTTTGTTCTGAACTTTACGTTTGATTTACAGCCAGCTTACTTGCACAAATTGATGCCATCCTTAGTAGCAGAGATGATTATTTATGCCTCCTCAGTATGGTCTGTAAGGATGCTGATATTTCAAACCCAGAATTTTTTCATTTCATTGTTAGGCTTGCAAAAGGTATTTTGTACACCAGTAGATTATAGTTTTACCTGGTTTTACTATTAATCATTGATATATTTCCTCTTCAATAACTCAGGAACAAAGAAATTGCAAATTTTACTCCTGCTATTGCCTAATGATAGTGCTATGACTTTTATAATTTATTTCTAGTTTGTGTCCTTTGATTGAAGTATTTTATAAAGTGGCTCAGATACACGTAAGGGATAAAATACACAATCAGTTTTTTTTAAGCCACAAATGATCAACCGTAGGGCTAGGGTGTTGTTTATGGCCCAGTAAGCTCAGTGTGAAAGGCCCTATCTTTACTAAGGGCATGGCCAGTGTAATAAAAGTGGGGGAGGTATAAATGAAAATTTTTGGCCATGCCCTCTACTTCTCTGAAAATGTGCTCCTACCCCCCCTCCAAGTATTTTCTCATTGATTTTAAAGAACTACTGAGCATCATTTTTGCAAATTGTGGGGGGTATTTGCCCCTCATACCCCCACAACCATGCCACTGATTTCAACATGTGATTGGCAGGGGCACCAGAGAGTGAGACAGAGGGAAGGAAGTACCCCTCCTATCTTTCATTTGGGGGAACAGGTGGAGCAAATGTGCCCTTTTGAAATGCAATAGCTTGCTTTTTAAATGTTAGTATGGTACAACAGAGGTCAACTGAGCTATTTGAGTAAACAATATACAATTGGAAACGAGCACTATTTACTATATATGATGAAAATCCCCAAAAAGTTGTCTGGGGCCATAAATTTTGCCAGCTTGCTTTGATCTCCTATGGTAGTTACTGCCCTTTAGTTCCTGTTGGTCCCACTTGCCTTATTATCATTCTGGCATCCCTGGTGACTACATCATAGTAGCACACCTTTAGAGAACAATTATCAACAAAATTGCAGTCATAATTATTGCTGCAACACAGCACCTTCTTTAAAGTTAGCAAAAGCAAAACTGAAGAATTTTTACTGATTGTGTAGACACAGGATCCTTGTAAAAACAGAAAAAGCTGATGAGTGAAAACAGATCATATATTTTATTTTGAAAAAGACTGATTGTGCCCTAAGTGTGTACCAGTAGTGTGATGATCTTGATTCGGTATGGTTTGGAGTTAGACTAGAAAAATTTATATCTAATAGGAACTTTTTATCTTTTTGTCATCAACAGAAAGGCTAAATCCAAAATGGAAAGATAATCGTTGCAATATTCTGGGAATGCCCCCAGCTATTGTTTTGGATATAGCTGTCATTTCAGAAGAGATTTTCATGGATTACATCAGGCTTCTTTTCCACTGCTGTGATTTGCATGATGAGCAGAACAGCATGGAAGAGCAGTTTCTTATATCAAGGTTGGTTTTCTTAAAACTTACTCAAATTTTAACCAACTCAATTTATATAATTCAAAGTGTAATATTACTAGTTTTTTCCCTAATAAATGTTACACACCAGTTAGAGTAGCAGTTTATCATAAGTTATGCAATCTAGATATCCAAGCCTAGAAGGACTGATGAAAATAATATGTATAATTCTGTTTGCCTGAACATGCATATTCATACAACTCAGCAGGATTTTTATGAGGGCCTGCTATTGATTCCACACATGGTCATAGGAGGACTTAAAATTTAGGTGGGCTGTAAACTTTCTGCCAGAATGAGCAAAGAGATTAGGGAAATAACCCATGGCATCATTCAAGGAAATTTGACTACTGGACCCAGCCATTGTAAATCAGAGTGCATTCCATTAAATCAGGGTACACTTTGCAAGAGTTTTCATTGTGCTTGTTTGAAATAGGTAAAATATTAATTTACGATGGCTTCAAGTATCTGCGTGCGAGTGCAACATGTTGGAAAAATAATCTGAAAAGTCCTAGAAAAGAGAAAACTTTTTGCAGGCCACACCCTTCAGACTGCAGACCGCAGCCTTCAAGCATTGCCACTATTTAAAGCCCATACGGTAAATATAGCAGGAGTTAACTGTTGGAGAACATTGTTCTCAGCATATTCATCTGGGTCAAGATTCTTGAAAAGATACTTTGGTACTCATTAGCTTTTTAGGGACTTCCTTTGTTCTATATTGATCTGCTCCTGGATGAACTACTAGTTTGGAGAAGCTGACTTATCATGCTAGAATGCTGTTTTTATAGGCAGGAGATTGTGCTAAGTTGTTATCAATGATAGGAAATAATGGCGAAGTGAAGGGCCTTGCCTCTCATGCAAGGCAGGACAAAAATTGCTTTTAAATTTACTTTCCAAAGGCAAACTTACAAAATCAAATAGAAACTTTAATTTTCAGACACACAGGCTTGTTTATAAGTTCGTTAGTGATTAATAAGCTCTCTCAGTACAATTATAAGTTTTACGTAGGCCAATGACATCAGCATTTCCGTACCATTTTTACTGGCATGGGATTATCATCAAACATTGCCACTATTTTAAGCTCATACGGTGTGAATATGGCAGGAGCTAACTCTATGGTTTTACTTCTACCTAACAACAGATGCTCCATATTTGGTTCTTCCAAACAATCGCTGATGGCATTCAACTTCTGTCCATCTCAAATTTCAGGATTTCCATGACAACGCTATTTTGCTCTATCAAGCTCAGTGTAACCGAAGTAGGTGTTGCGAAAGCATGGAACACGTAGCTTCACAGAAAAGTTTTGTGTTGGATGAACTCACAAGACTTAAGCCCAGGGTCGCCGAGAGGTTGGAGTAGTCCTTGGCCAAACGTAAACACGAGGAGCCCAGGGAATTACTCCTACTTTTTGTTTATGAGGCCAACGAAACCTGAGGCTTTAGCCCAATTTATCCCTTCTGCTCCCTCTCGGTGGCGCTACCCACCCCTTCTGCTGAGCAGAGGTAAAACTAAGGGAAGCTGTTGGGGGCTGTGCAACCCCAGATGGCGGACAAAGAAGACTTCCTTCAAATTTCAAATCATCATTTCCCTAAATTGATATATCGGTTGAAAGGCGCAGTTTTGATATGAATTTGAGGGTGATACCACGACGAACAACACTGCAGATAAGTTAGAAAGACCAGCCAGTTTCATTTATAGATTGCCATCGACACTTCCATTAAATATTTACTTTGGCATTCCAGTTGCAAAATTATCGAAAAATACGATCCCAATAGAAATGGAAAAAATGGGGATTTATAGATGATCTAAAACACAGTAATTGAATACGATGTAAGAAAACAAGGGGCAAAAACGGGTAATAGTAAGTATACAAACGGAAAATGCCTAAATAAGGAGATAACTAAGAAGGCAATTAATGGAGGCGCCAAAACAAGAAAACTATAGGGATTTGAAAGGCACAAGGGTATCGAGGAATTTTGCTGGTTAAGCGTGGGTCTATCTCTAAGGATAGGCAAGCTCTGGTGAATAAGTAAATAATTTTCATTACCAACATTATCTTTAATACAAAAGTTATAAAATGGAAGTGCTATGGTTTTCCTTTAATGGTTTTCCATTTTTTGTTAACCTCAAAGTGCTCTCTACATTTAACAATAAAATGGCGCGATGCTTTTACCATAATAAGTATCCCTGCAGTTACTACACCTAAACTTACAAACAACCAAAGAGCGAGCTTGAATCGAGGGTACAATCTGTACTTTTCATAACTAGAGGGAGCTGGGGGTCTCGACCCATACCCTTTTAAGCAAAAGAACGAAAGCTCTCTTTTTGCAGTGCCCTTTATATAATAATGGTGTTTAAACTCCCTTTATATAAAAAATGACGATTTCCTTAGAGTGAAAAGGCGTGGTTCCAGAAAATTTTCTGGCCCTTCTCCCTCAACTTCCACTTTTCCTTCCGTATCGTGAAAAGAGATTGCAATGAGGATCATTGGATTTCAATAATAACCATACCAGTAAACTACCCACACTATTTCCTCTGTCAATGAATCCGCAAATCAATATTCAAAGGCTGTATCTTCTTTTAAAAGTGTTAGTGTGCCCTTTTTTCATGGATTGGACCCCTGCCCTCGTAAATTCCTGGTTGAGCGCCTAATATGTGAACAGCGTCGTTCATTATAGGAGTCAGAGCTCTCAAGTCTCACTCATTATGAGCGAATCTACGTATTTGAGCAACTTCTCACTCTGATACGCAAAAGGAAATCTCTGGTATTCCTGACACTTTAGCAAAGGAAAAGTAAAAACTAGATAATTTGTTATTCAAGTAGAAGTAGGTAATGAACTTGCTTGCGTTTCTGGGTTAAATGACCGTATGTGGTGCTTTAACAGCTAGCAGAAGTTTCCATGAATTACAGCAATTCCATTTCTCCCTTTTGTTGTCGTTGCTTACTTTATTTTGAGGGGGC
Organism: Cassiopea andromeda; assembly: GCA_018155075.1. Taxonomy (NCBI): domain Eukaryota; kingdom Metazoa; phylum Cnidaria; class Scyphozoa; order Rhizostomeae; family Cassiopeidae; genus Cassiopea; species Cassiopea andromeda. The sequence goes on from WIPJ01001348.1 coordinate 70,316, forward strand.
TGTTATACCTAGCTTTTTCAGCTAATTTAGGCCTACTATACATCCTGCATCCAGGCATAGGACCCCTAGGTTAACATCCCTTCCGAAGGGGGGCGGAATGAGCTGTTTTGGTCGTTCATCTGGAAGGTCGCCCGTCCAGTTCCTGACCGTACTCAGCCATGCTTAACTTCAGTTAAGTTAATGGAACTGGCTGAGCCTCTTGACCGTTCACACTTACCCTGCTGTGATGAGTCTCCAGATTCGAGTAAATATTTTGGATATGCCAAAGAAAGCAAGGGAAGAAAATCTGAGGCTGCTTAAAGGAAGACAATGTCCTTCCAGCGTCGCGTAGCATCCGAAATATTGTGGTCTTAGCACAAGCAAAATCTCGCTTGTATTCAGTTTTTAACTTGAGAGCTCTGACAAGCAGTGAATTGTATGGTTTGTGTAATTCATGATTTTGCTCATAGGAGAGAATATTATTTGTTATGTACTGAGGAATAATGCTTTATTTTCTTATGTTATATTTTGATAGTAATTGGCTTGTATTTTTGAATTTTATGTTCATGTTTTCAGATTAAGGGAGGCTGGAAACATTGGTGACATCAAGCTGATGAATTTAGAGAAGCACTTCCAAGAGATAAACATCAGGAAAGACCAATGCATCCACTTTCTTCCTAAAGTAAAAAATGAATTATTTTCTTCGTGTTTGTTAAGAAGTTGTCAACTATGCCACGAAACGATTAGAGATCAATTGGCAAAGAAACATCTAAGTTTTCTATATTAGAAATTGGTAATATGTAATATTTGCAGATCTTTTTAGCTGTTACATCTTATCAATGCTCAAAAAGACTCCATCTCTTTTAACCTGGAGACAGTGGTTCTTAACCTGGGTTCGATGGCGCCCCAGAAGTTTGCTGAGCCAGTTTCGGGGGTTCGGTGATAAAATAGTCATTATGTTTTAGGTATCGTGTGAAATTTCATGTTTTGTTGGCTTGTTCTTTGAACGCAGTGATTTCGTGTGCAAATGATGCACGTTACAGTCTGTGCACTAATACAGTGTATAGTTATATACATATGTTTTGAGCTTGAAGAAAGAAAGCACATTTTATTTTTCCAACCGCGCAGTGCTTGATGGATGCATGTATGGAACTCATGGGATTCAGTACCACCAACAAATTAAGAACCACTGCCTTAGATGAGGTTGATCCATTGGAGTCTGTCATACATAAAATCATCGTTTACATACAACCACCTGACCACAGAGTGGCCAAGTATTCAGAAAAAATAAGTGTGAGGTTTTTGTGACAGATACCAAAGTCACAGAAAGGGTGCACAGATCCCCTACACACTGGCATATTCTTCTTATGAATTGTTGTTATTGTTTTTGTTACTATTAGTAATCATTATCCAGCACTGCATTGTTGACCAAGGGGGTCATCCATGAAGGACGTTGTGGGAGTGGTTTAGCAGCGATGCGGACAAAGCGGACAAGTGGATTAGGTTAGCGATAAGTGGACTTCTTTTTCAGAGAAGTTTTCCTTAAGAGAGGAGAGGATATTTACAAGTCGTTTTATTGTCACCTTGCTGAAAGATGAAGAGACAAGAAATAACTATATTATACGTTCCTTTTTCAGAGAGCTTCTATTTTTCATCTTTTTCATTTTTTCATAGTTCAATAATTTTCTTACTAAAATAAAATATTGCTAGGAATATGTTATGCAAGTCAGTATAAAGGTGTGTGTGTGTGCTGGTTCACAGGAAAGATGTATTATTATGTTCACAACATTGAAGATAAGATCACAATTTGTGTCCGCACGTGCAGGGGAAGGGAGGTATTAATCAAGAAGCGGACAAGCGTAGACAGGAGGAGGGAGGGGGATAAAAACTGGCAGAAATGTGCGGAAACTCTTTAGGGATGACCCCAAGGCAGCTTCCTTTTAGTAAGAAGTTTAGTTTACAAAATTTCATGCTGAAACTAAGCTAAAAAACTGAAACTGGACTGTCAAATTTTAATGTGATGGTTTCAGCAAAGCTTTAAAGGAAGCTTTCAAAAAGAGACCAAAGATAGTCACATATAGAGGCTATAAAAGATTTGATAATCAAGTCTTTAAATTAAGAGTTAAAGGAGCGATCGATTCAATCCTCAATGTATAAACTGATGTCAGTTTATCTCATTCCTCTGTTGAAACCTGTTAAATAAGCAGGCTGCACTGAAAGCAGAAATGCATTAGAGATAACGATGCAACGTTTATGTCTAAAGTAACTAAGGAAAGCAATCGTGAAATGCTCAAGGCTGTGAGCAGGTTTATCAAAATCGGAAAGACGAAAACTGCCTTATCTCTAAGAATCGAAGAAGCTCATGTGTTAATATTGTTCTTGAAAACAGGAACTCTTACTATGCAAAGGTTGATACAAAAACCGTATGTGGCAGGTAATGACAGAGTCCAGAATAGTCACACCTTCCTCCAGTAGTAACTTCTTTACCTATAACCTTTCTCATTATACAGCTTCGATGTGAAGTTTCCCATGTTGTCCCATTCATTTTCCTTATGCCAAATCACCTTATTTACATGCATCAGAATTTTCCTCAAGTGAAACTTTTTCATAACATTTCTGGGCCTTCCTCAAAACTGGAATAAATTTAAGAAGCCTTCCTCTGGCTGACAGTCGTGGAACCGTGACTTTCTGGTCAATTTTGCAATGTTGCATAGCCCTTGTTTTCGAAAAAAGTTCAAACTGGGCCGTGCATTACGTCATTAGAAACTAATGGAAAGATGTTTACCTGATGCTCTTGCCATAGAAGAAACGAATAGAACAAAAATTTATACTTCTTGATAGGAACGAATTTGGTGGGGTATTATGCTATATTGTAAAATAAGAATGGTAAATTCAAGAAATATGTGGACTCATTTTGTCATCGTTCTTATTTTACAATTCATCAAAAAGCTGCGATATCAACCTACAGCATTATAAATGCTAGAAAAGGTGTTGCTTTGCCATCGTGTCCCAGTATTAGAGACTTCTCTAGAGCTTTTGTGCTCTGATATGAGAGTAAGTGAAAACAAATAGATTTTCTATAGTATATATCGGCCCCCAGAATCCAGCATTATTGATGCTTTTTTATTATTTTGTAATCACACTAAGTTCTGTTTTAGATAAATATAAAAACGTTGTTGTAACGGGAGCATAACGTTGGTGTATACTTGATGTTTTCTCCAAAATTTAGTGAAATTGATACCCTAAGCAAGCAGGATACCTGGTATAGCAGTTTAGTTTCCTTTTCTAATGTCTCTGGTTTGTCTAACTCAGTGACTACCAAAACATGTTTTGCCACTAAATATCAGTTCTTCGATAGATGCATTTCTCACAAATCGGACGAGACACGTCAAAATACTTTAGTCTTTGAAACAGGCATAAGTGACTATCATTGCTTGTTTCATATTGGTTATGTAATCGTGTCTTCCTAGACGGAAGCCTAAAATCATAAAATGTCGTAGTTACAAAAGTCTGATGAAAAAAATGTTTCTGCCAAATGTCATCATCATCTAAACGAGAGTTTCAAAATAAACCACCGTGTCTCTCCATTTCCTTCTATCTTGTGCCATGCTGTAAGCTGAATCATACTTCTTCTACCAGAAATCTCTTTGATGTTGCCACTATCTCTAACCTTGGCTCTTCCTCTCCCCTCTCGTGCCATAAGCCATTCCTAGTAATAAGTCACTGGTTATATCCTTTCCTCTTAGTATGTGTCCAATAAAAGCCATTTTACTATGATTTATAGTTGTTAGTAGTCTCTCGCTTACATCCGCCTTATTCAGGACCCATTCATTGGTTTTCTTTTCAGTCCAACTTATGCGCAATAAACGATGAAAGCACCATAATTCAAATCCTTCAATCTTCTTCTTGTCTATATTTTTCAACACCCAACATTCTGAACCGTAACTGGCTATACTAAAAACTAATGTGTGTAGAAGCCTTTTCTTTGTAGTAATAGTAATACTTTTGTCTTTCCAAATGTTTGTTAATGAGACCATTGTACTTCTTGCTATGCATAACCTTCGGCGAATTTCTTTTGTGTCATCATAATTACTGGTGATCAATGTTCCGAGATACACAAACTCTTTTAAATTCTCAATTATTTCATTGTTATTAACTATAATGTGGTGTGCATCATTCGCATTCTGGTTGTTCTTAACTACTTTCATAACTTTTGTTTTACTTGAATTTAATGCCAGTCAAAACTGCAAACTTGACTCTACGACTCTATTAACTAAATCCTGTAATTCATCCATGCTACTGGCTATCAACACCACATCATCTGCATAACTCAGATAAGAAATACAGTGGAATATCGTTAACCCACGGTTCTGCTTAACCCGCGGCTTATCCTTGGCTCCTAATTTTTTTCACACCTCTAGCTTAAGGAAGCGCGAGTATAGATCTAAATGTCAGGTGTCAACTAGGCCTATACGCAAGTTCGCTAAAATTGCTCAAAGGATTACTCAACTGTACGTTCGCTATTATTGCTTAAAGGATTGCTTAGAACAATGTCAGTTGTCAACTATACGCGCGTTTACTAAGATTATTCAAACGACAACATGCCTAAACGTAAGCAAGCTGCATATTCTATCCGGGAAAAGCTGAAAGCCTTTGATAACCCGATTCCCGATGATGATGAAGATGAGTTTGAAGGGTTTACACTAGACGAAGTCAACCAAGCTGAAGAAAAGCTGTCTAAGCTTACTTCAGATCAATCTGTCCGAAAGGCGATTGATGTATTGGCTGATATTGACATGAACTCACCTGTTGCAGAATTTAAGTCAGGAGATGACATAATCGCAGACATCTTAGAAGAGCAAGATAAATAATGTAGTCCACGGACTATGTGAATATTATTGCATGTAATTTTAACTGTTTTTGTGTATTATTCCTTTTAATGATTCTTTCTAGTTGTTTTAAAACATTTTATTTCTCATTGGTTATATAAATATGGATTCTTGCGGAAACTAACTGAATATTCGCCAGTTATTGTTTCGGTACCCTATTATCGCCCACTCGCGTGTATTCAAAGGTGTCCAAACGATTTGACCTTGGGGGTGAACTCGCGATTCACTTAACCCGCGGGGGGCAAGTCATGGACCCCAGAGACTGCGGGTTAACGAGATTCCACTGTAGTTCTACCACCGACCTTGACGCTACCAACAAAACCATCCAGCGCATTTCTCATTATTTGTTCCGAATAGATGTTGATGAGATGTGGGAAAGAGCGCATCTCTTGCAAACACCTTGCGCAATTGTGAACCAATCTGTTAGGCCATGAGATATCCTGACTGCTGCTTTCTGTTGTCCATACAGGTGTTTACGTAAGTGAATGGTATAGGCTGGTTATTCCATACTCACCATTACACTACAGAGTACATTATGAGAGACCAAGTGAAATGTCTTCCTATAATCAATAAAACACAAAAATACGTTCTTTCCATACTCTCGGTTTTTCTCTATAATCATTTTGAGATTCAGAATTTGGTTTCGTGTCCCAGTTCCGGGTCTAAAGCTTGCTTGCACTTCATCAACGTCCTCATCTATCTTGGTTTTCATTCTTCCTGGTATGATTTTGAGAATAATTTTACTACAGTGACTGATTAGTGCTATGGCTCGGTTGTTACAGCAATGTTGTATGTCACCTTTCTTTGGTATTGGTACAAAAATTAACTTAACCCAATCATCTGGTCATTCTTTTTTGTTCCAAATCAATGTGCAAAGCTTGTAAAAGTAGGTTGTGACATGGTCCCCACGATTTTTGATTAATTCGGCTACAATTTCATCAATGCCAAGACTTTTCCATTCATAAGCTCCTTGATTGATTGTTTAACTTTGAGTACTATGTAGGTGGTTCTTCTTTTTGGTCAACAATGGGTGGAGGTTGTGGTTCATCTATGTCACAATATTTCTGATTTAATTTAGTCCAATATTCCTGCCAATGTCTTTTCACTTCTTCACTCTCACAAAGAATGTTTCCATCAACCTCTTTTTGTGTCAATGCTAGGTCTGAATTTGCTCTTCAAACTCTTTACTCCTGCATAGAGGTCCTTGGCAGAGTTGGTAATGAATTTCTCCTCTATCCGTTGACATTGTTCATTTGTAAATTTATCCTTGTCCTTTCTAGTAATTTTTTGAATTTTCGCATCATGAATTCTATATTTAGGCTTATCAACTTCGTTATTGATGCCTTTAGCTTTGAATAATCTCCTATTTCAACGTCTTTTAATGTTTCACTTGAAATCCATTGTTTCCTCTCTCTCCTTCTCTTGGGAATGGTACTTTTGGTTACACTTAAGATTATTCTTTCCCGTCCTCCCATTGTTCATTTGGGGAGTTCTCTTCATCAGCCAATAATAGAGCTTCAAAAGAGTAAGAGATTTTAACTCGGCATACTTCATCAATAGAATTATAATCTAGCTTTAGAGGTGTTTCTGAAACTGGTAGTTTCTTTAGTGTGAACTGCACGTCAACTATAAGGAGTTGATGGTCGAAGTTACAACCAGCACCTGGTCTTGTTTTTGCATTATGTAGACTAGCTTTCCATTCGTGATTTATCATAATATAATCAATTTGATTGCTTATGTTTTTATCTGGAGATGTCCAAGTGTACAGATGTCTCAGATGGTGTGCAAATAGTGTATTGGCTATGGCAAGGTTATTACAATCTCAACATTCAAGAATGTCGGATCCTCTATCATTCTCTTCACATAATCCAAATTTTTCATTGCATTCACTATATCGGATTTGTTTTCCAGCCTTGGAATTGGAATCACCAGATATAGTCTTTATATCTCTATTTGGAATGCTGTCAATAGTTTCTTGCATTGTATTATAAAATTATTCCATTTCTTCATTGCTTGCATTGCCTGTAGGCGCATAGCATTGAATGATGCTGATATCACATGGTATCCCTTGAAATCTAACTTTTAGTTCTCTATCCGAAGTCGGGCTGTTACTCAATAATGCTCTCCTGGATTCTTTTGATGCAATTACAGAAACCCCTTGACTGTAACCACTGCCTTCATCTTTCCGAGAAAATATTACCAATTTATTGTTTGGAGTTTTAAAGCTGCCACTTTTACTCCAGTTAGTTTCGCTTACACCGAGAATTATTATGGTATTTCTATGCATTTCATGACATATTGTAATAAGTTTGCCTAATTCTTTCAATTTCCTAACTTTCCACGATCCAACTTTAAATTTACTTCTTAGTTGCTTTCTAGTCACATACTTATCATTCTCAGCCTGGTTACCCACTGAACAACACGGCCCTTTGTGATCCACGCGACAACCGATGTTGCTTGAGATATCATTTCTTTTTAACATTTCATGAAGAGTAGTCAGGAGTGATAAAAATAAACAAGGTAGGGACCCCAAGGCTCTTTCTTTGCTCCCAGTTCCAACTAACTAGGCGTTTTATCTCTACCGTTTTTCTAGTTGAACTGTAATTACTTCAGAGATAGTTTACAAAAACCTTCTGAAGGATTGCATCGATCTAGCTTTTCGCAAAATCCACTGTCTTGCTGCCAACAGCTCCTGGTATACGGAGCTTTTAGGGTACTAGTGTTGCTCAAGGACACCTCAGGGTGCAGTTTATTGTCTTACCCAGGACCGCTGCCAGATGTAAAACTAGTAAATTTCAGTGCTTTTAATGATCCCGACATAGCTTGTGATAACCTTGTCTGTACTTTTCAAAATTTGGTTGATAAACATGTCCCTCTGAAAGCCAAAGTTCTACGTCAGAAGAACGCTCTGTTTATGACTCATGAAGTTAGAAAAACTATACCAGAACCGGGCTAAAGAAAAGATAGAATAGAAATCCTACAAAAGAACGTGAACTAAATGTTAAAAGACAAAGAAATAAATGTGCTGCCTTGAGAAAAAAGCAACAGAAGCTGGAATGATTTCAAATTTTGCTTTTTGAAATCTTGTCAAAATGTTCCTTTCTAACAAAGGACGTTTAGCTGGTAATGATATTCCCACAGTAAAAATAATAGATTATAGCCGAAGACGGAGAGCTGACCGAGATCTTTAGCGATCATAACATCAACATAGTAGTACAATGTAATGGTGTCAAACTTTGTAATATTGCAGGCGCGCTGGTAGCGAATGATGACCGAGAAATAAATTGCCTGACTCTAGAAAGATGAAAAATCCATCCCAGCATTTTGGCCATTAATCATAATCCTATACAGATCTGAATTCATTGTCCTTTCATGAAACAGAAGTTAGTAAAATTAGAAAGCATTTTAAGTCATAGAGTGGCAGAAGATCAACGAGTGAAGATCAAATTCCACCTAGACTGATGATGTTAGGTTCCGATGAACTGGCACTCTTTTTACAATTGCTATCAATTGCAACTTACGACGAAACTACAAGTTTCAAAAGAATTGAAAGCGTACCAAGGTATGCCCTTTAGACAGAGGGGAGACAAATGCACAGTTGAACAAAGTTTTCGTCCTGTTAGTATACTTAATGCTTTCTCCAATACATATGGTCCTTAGAATGGAGGATTAAACTCTACAGCGACTTTATGGTAGGGCTATCCTTACAGAGTATCAAAAGCTGTTGCTTGTATCCACATGATTTACTCATAATCAAATTACATGCTTATGGCTTGGATGAAAATGCTCTAGTCCTTATGTACTCCTACTTGGAAAGGCGGAAAAAGTCCGTCAGAATCTGTAATAAGTATACTTCCTTCCAAACTGTTTTATCAGGTGTGCCTCAAGTTTCTGTTTAGGGCCCCATACTATTTTGTTGATACAACTCAGGCTTTAGTTATATTGCATGAGAACAACGAAAAGTCAGTGACATGTCAAATACATTCTTTACTTGAAGGATTTATCAAACATTCTCCATATCGCACTTTAGTATTCTTTAGATAAAGGAGTTTAAACTTAAGGAAAAGTATTCATTTGCAGCTGCCAGAAGTCGTGACCGCAAGATGTGGTACCGAAAATATCAATTACAGGGGTTTTGTAGATAAATATTACTATAATTAGGTTCATCTATCATGTAGCATTGCTCTTTTCTTGTCAACTTTTTATTTTAAGTAAAAGTTGGCCTTAAAATTACCATTAGTGTGCTATATTTTAAGATGCCAACTGTAAAAAATATATATACTACGTTATAATATGCTGGGCCCACGAAAGGTTACGGCCAATTTCGGCTAAAGCAGTGCACTTTAAGAAACTGTGAACTTGGAAGGCAAACCAATGGACGGCGCTGGAATAATTTCTTAGGAGTGTTAGGTATTATACTGTCGAGCAGGAAATATATCAGGTTCAAAGCCTTGAAGCTAAATTTGCTCAACCTTGTCTCTCCACGAATGATAGAGCTGTTTTCGACAGATAATTCGCGTAAGAAAGATAGTTATGATTGCAGTATTTGTGTTACAAGTAGAAGGTTCAACTATGGTGTAATGATTAATATCAAGCTTCCAGGGTCTTTATGTCTTGATGGAAATTTTCACTTTGCTCGTTGCCTACTGCCATGGGATTCTCAGGGAAGAAGTCAAGATGGAGATGCAAAAGGTTTTATTTTTATTTGCAATCAGGGGCATTGTTGATTTCCAGAAAGTTTGTACACAATCATTTTCATGCAACACATGCATAACATCTCACCGGGAAAATTTAGAACTAGCTCTAGTAATATCCTGTAATCACCAGGGACGGATTTAGGAGATGATTGTTGACTCCTAGACAATGAAGCCAATTTTCAATTTCGTTACTGTCCCATCTTAAAATTTGAGTTATGTTGTAGAAACCTCAAACTTTGAATATTAAAAGCAATCCTTTTACTACAAAAAAGTCATTATGTAAAACTATAACGATTGGTACAAGAATAGTGCAGGGTTAACGAAATGAAACGAAAATGCTTCATACCGAATGTTATATCAACTTTAGAAGTGCCACACCCCCTTCACCTCATCCCCGCGAAATACGTCTATCATAATCACATTGCGGTAGAAACAATTAGTCTATCCCTACCTCTTGATTCGAGGGTGGATGATTCTCTCCAACACAGTAGGGCTGATGGTTGGGGGTTTGTCAGCAGCATTTAGGTTTCAGGAAAGGCTTGTCAATTGCTTCTCTTAATGTGAATGGTCTCCGTGGCTGTCTTGATAAAGTGCAACTATTACTAAATAACGTGGGTATCCAGTTTCGTGCTTTAAACGAAACAAAGCTCGATAAATAGGTTCCAAAAGAGTTATCGGAAATTCAGGGTTACCAACAATTCCGCCTTGACAGAACATGTAACGGTGCAGGAGTGGTAGTTCATGTTAGAACTTCAATTAAAGCTAAACATAGGAATGGTGTACCCTCTGATACTCCTGAGCCTGTATGTGTGGAAATAGAGCCCCTAGGAGCAAACCCTATTTTGTTGTTGCTTGGTATTGACCACCAAGTGATCCTGTCGGTTCCTTTGATAAGCTAAAGAGAGCCCTTGCCTACTTAGATAGAGAGGGAATGGAAATAACCCTTCTTGGTGACGCAAGCTTCGATTTTACTAAGACAGATAGTGATCAGCCAATAGGCAACAATGCTAAACATATGACAAATGTCTATAGGTTATTTAATGTTGTGCAGCTTGTTGAGGAACCGACAAGAGGCACCCTTGAAACGACAACAGTCATTGATCATATTGCCATGACAAGTGCCAGAAATATTATAAAAGCGGGGGGCCCATGTGATTTCTCTTAGTGATATTTATATGGTCTACTGTATTCAAAAATTTAATGGCGCAATTGAAGAAATCGTGAAAAGATAATAACTCAGAGCGTAACACATTCTGAAAACAACTTCCTGTTTAATGTTTCTGGCATATGTTTGGGTCAATTCTCCCAGCAGACAGATGATATAGATATACTTGTTTATGGCTAGTCTTCCTTGTTCTCTTTTTGCTAATTTTCCAATAAATCGTGGAATGAAGACGACAACAAGAAGAGACATGGTTGCATTATTGACTTTTCCAAATTACGACATTTCCAATTATTTAGACATGACCAAGATATGTAACAAGTCCAAACGTTTTAGATCCTAGTTCCAGGGATCCATCAGTCCATCAGGTTATAAGATCAACAACAATTCTTCCGCAGTTTACAATCATTCGTCTACCGCTTACCACCCTGTATCCCCTGAGGACTTTAGTGTTATTAGTAACGTCAGTAACAGCATTGATTTCTTAATTCATGAGAGTTTACTGATCCAAAGAGACTGTCCAACCCTTAATTCCAAAACGTCTTCTATCCAACTCACGCTTTTCTAATGTATTTAATTACCCGATAATTTTACTATGGATTTGATGGTCTACCCTTCCCATTGTTTTGGTTTATTGATTTAGCCTTTAGTTGGTTTTCCCTAGGTTCCCCCATTTTGTTTCTGCTTACCATTTACTTTCCTATGAAATTTTGATTTCGTGTTAGTTTATTACACTGATGATTCGTGTTAGATTATTACACTGGCATTAGGGTCCGAAACGTTTGGACTTTTCACATATCATGGTAGTGTCTAAATAATTGGAAACGTCGTAATTTGACATGTCATAATTGGAAAAGTCAATAATGCAACCATGTCGATTATTATCGTCGTCTTCATTCTGCGATTTTTTCTCTTTTGCCGTGGAAAAACATGCTCCCTTGAAGGAACTACGCGTTTCTGAGAAATATTGCCCTTGGATTGGTACAGACCTTAAGCGTCTAATGATTACAAGGGATAGACAAAAAAAGCTGCCATTAACAGTAAATCAAGAGTTCTCATGGTGCAGATAGGCAGGCTCGAAATAGGGTCAATTCTCTAAATTCTCAGCGTAAGAGACAGTATGTCTCTGCAAAAATCTCTGAATGTGAAGGAAACGTGAAAGGGTCTTGGAAAACTATTATCGAGCTATTGAACAAAAGATCAAAATCTTTCATCAACACTGATTGTCTAAGCGATTCGGAGCATACCTTTATAAAAAAAGGCAATTTCAAATGGAATGAATAACTTCCTTTGTACTAATAAAATAAAATAGAGAGAGGCTAGCTAATAAAATAGATGCAGTTCCAAAACCCTCTTCTTCCTGGCGAAGCTACTGATAGAAATAGCATTTTTCAGTTCCAATTTAGCTCAATTACAGTTAAAGAGATCAGAAATGCAATTGCTAAGATCAAAAATACGTAGGGCTTTGGGAGGGACAATATCTCCTGTTACTTCTTAAAACTAGCCATGCCTTCTATTGAAAATTCATTGACTGATTTATTTAACACATCAGTTGTAACAAGCCATTTTCCGGACCTGTGCAAATTTTCCAGAGTTGCAAAAATCTTTACGGAAGGTGATAAGGATGAAATGTCGAATTACCGTCGAATTTCTGTTCTACCAGTCATCGCAAGGCTCTTTGGAAACTCGTCACCAACCAACTATACCAACAAATAAATGATAATGGTTACTTTTCTTAAGATCAATCATGGTTTGCGCGCCTTCATTCTGCGGTGACGGGTTTAGTTGAGTGTACTGATGACTGGTATAATGAGATGGACATAGGAAGTTTATTAGGCGTAGTCTTTACTGACCTCAAAAAGGTTTTCGATACTGTCAACCATGATATCCTTTGTTAAAGGCTTGAGTACTACGGAATCCAAGTTCGGGAATTAGAGTGGTTTAGATCCTCTCTCCAGCTGGAAGCAATTTGTTGACCATCAACCCTAGAAATGAAGATTGGCGTACCTCAGGACTCATGTCTTGGACCACTTTTATTTTCGATTTACATCAATGACCTACCAAGGGCTGTCCAGAATTCAAAGGTGTCCATGTTTGCTGATGATACGTGCCTTTACCACCAGTCTAGTGATATTTCCCCGCTAAATGAGGCCATCAAGGAAGATCTTATGCATGTTGAAAACTGGCTGAAAGGCAACTAGCTCTCAATCAATGTCATGAAAACTCACTCCATGCTTATTTCTACAAATCTTGTTAATAGTTCTAAAAAGTATTGATTTTTTATAGTGTGTATCTGAAAGTGCCTTGTGACTACTCCATGTACTAGTCCTTGCATCTCGGTTGCAACCTTTCAATTCCAGCTCACCTTTACAGAAAATTTGCGTTGTTCAACTTTATGCCTAGTTACTTTAACATCCTTTTGCATTTTATAAGCTTGACTTCAATTTTTTAAATAGATTGCCGTCCATATCAGCAAGCAATAAATTGTCATACTGCATAATCATACTTTAAGATATCTTTACTAAAGTTTCAGATGGTAAAACTAATTTGTCTCAATATTGTGCTATTTATAGTATATTTTTTCAAATTCTTTTCTATTTTTTTCCAACTTAGTTGTTTATCTAGGAATACTTTCAGGTGATTCGATCTTATATTGCGGTTCAAAGTTCAGATAATTGTTCTATTTACAATCTGAAACTATCAAAGTACTTAATCCTTTCTTCGTTTTGCTTTCTGGAAATATACATTTATGCATAGAAGCAATTAATAGACGGAAAATAGGGGTAATTTTGCTCCCCTCCTTAGGAGCACTCCGAAGTAGGGGATATGGAAGTGTCACACACCCCAATTTTGCTGAAACCGTCTGCAATTCAATAGCTTGTAGGTAAAAGCTTGTTTTGCGATCCTCTCATGTCGGTAATCAATCATCGCTTATCAGTAATCAATCATTGTTTGTCAGTAATCGACCATCACTTGTCGGTAGTTGATCATCGCTTGTCAGTATACTGGGAAACTCTGTGGCCTGTTGATAAATTGTTTTTGCTACACTCCCCACTCAAAATTCTTTCAGCATGCCACTGCCCCTCTGCTTGTGCTCTTCAAACATTGGCCCTCCACTGACCCCTCTCCACTCTGATGTCTTTGCGAAGCTCCCTCAATCTTGTAGGGAAATGTTGGCACATGCAATAGTGCAAATCGCAAAAATTCTATGTGCACCCAAAATTTAGCCAAACATTTTCGCCGTCAAACAAGCCCGTAGACACTGGGGGGCTGGAGACATTGCCTCCAATAGTGGATCGAGGTTGTTTATAGAAGTGCTCTACACTGTTCCTTTTAATCACCTGGAACATAGCAGCACCTAGCATAGATATGTGGCTTGCAGAGATCCTACTTTTTTGTGTGACAATCATCAGCAGTGGATATTAGGGGGCAAAGTGCCCCCAGGTGTCATTGAGTAGGAAAATTCTCGGCAAAAGTAGTGAAACCAAAGGTCAAATACACAATTCTTCGATAAGAAAGTCATTTTTGCTTGAGCCTCGATTTTCTTGTAAAAATCTTCTCATGCATGCTAGCAAATTTCTTCTTAAAAGTCCCATTTCGGCCAACAACAATGCAAATGTTGTAGCGTGCCTCTGATTGGCTCTCAAGAATGCACACTATAAATAAGATATTAAATACTTATTAGCAACGAAATAACGACAACATTACTAGAAAAAATCCATATTGTTCAACCGTAAGGAATCAAAGCTATTCACTACTAGAGCCCGAGTGTATAGAAATAAACTGAGCAGGTGTACGGGTGATAGCTTAAACCTTCAAAGTGACATGAGTTTCTTTCGCACCATAAATTCAGTTTTTAGCGGAAACTATGTAAGAGAGGCTTTACTTTTCCAATCTGAATCTGAAAATTAGGTAAAAACAATAGGGGAAAGGTAAAAGGAACAATTTACACATACTCCATCATGCGTCCTATGGTACACCATATACTGTCGTGGCCAAAAGTTTAAGAACGCATTTTTGTCAACAACATTTCTTGCCCTAAAGATATTGGACCCTACCTCTCTCCTTATTTTATTCTTCTTGAGTCGTTTCAGGTCAACTTTCCATGCAGATTCCGAATTTCACAAATTAAAAAAATAAACATACAGTATTTAAAAGCATGTAAAGTGAACCTAGAAGAGTGATAAGTGTTGGCATAAAATACCAGTAACGCGAATAAAACAAACAACGCAATGTATGAACTCAAATAAATCTTATTGTGAATCAGTAGCATCCATCTTTCTATTGAACTTAAGAGAGAGAGGAAAAACAGAAACAAAACAATACATAATCTATTTGGTGATTTACAGGGAAGACAGGAGCAACCGCTGTACTGAGGCACTGGTGCCACTGGGCTGCACAATCTCTAACATTCTCCTACTCAGACCTGAGGCACCAGTCCCATACGTTCTGACAGACGCTTAAAACAGTCTCTAGGTAACGGCTTTGTTAATATATCAGCTATCATTGAATTTAAATCAAAATATTGCAATTTGATGTTGTTTCTTGCTACTTCATTCCTTACAAAGTGATATTTGCTGTCAATGTGCTTCGACCTCTTATGGTGCACTGGATTTCTTGTCATTGCAATAGTGGCTTGATTGTGTTGCATTATCAGCACTGTGCCTATCTCTGCTCCAATTTCGCTGAATATTTGCTTTAGAAATAAACCTTCTCTTGCAGCTTCACTTAATGCAATATATTCTGCATTTGCTGTAGATAGACTGACTGTCCTTTGTTTGCCACTGAACCACCTAATTGGAGCTCCACTTAACATAAACACGTATCCAGATGTAGAGATTCTGCCATCAATGTCTCTAGCAAAATCTGCATTTGCATAACTTACAAGCTCACTTGATCCACCCTTGTAAAATAAACCTTTTGTCTTTGTGCCTTTTAGATGACGAACAATTCTTTTTGCGGCTGTAAGGTGTGCTTGGGTGGGGCACGAATTGTAACGAGAACATGCTCCCACTGCCAATTGAACGTCTGGTCTGGTTGCTAGTGCAGCACAAAGTAAACTTCCAATTATTGACTGATAGTTCTTTTGATCAACGCTTTCAGACCCATCGTTTTTACACAAAACAGCATTTAGATCAGCAGGTATAGCAACTGTCTTTGCATCTTCCAATTTGAACTTTTGCAGCAGATTATTAATATATGCTTCTTGATTAAGATGAATTCCGTCTTCAGTTTGTTTTAATGCTACACAAAGAATATGATGTAATGGTCCCATATCAATCATTTTAAATTCTTTAATCAAATCAAACTTTAACTGTTGCATCTGTAATGAATTTTCTGTCTTTAACACTACGTCATCAGCATAGACTGTGATTAAAATCAAAGGGTCCTTTTCCACAAAAGCACCATAGTCACTTTCAAATCTTTCAAAACATAGGCCTTGTAAATACATTGAAAATCTTTGATTCCAGCAACGTGAACTTTGCTTGAGTCCATACAACGAACGCTTCAATTTACATTCCAGGTTTTCTTTGCCTTTTTCTGCATAGCCGGGGGGTTGTTCCATATAAATTTCCTCATCTAAATAACCATTTAAAAAAGGCTGTTGTAACATCTAATTGATCGACAAGCAAATTTTTCTGTACTGCAAAAGACAACAGTGTACATAGAGTATCAAATCTTACTACTGGAGAGAATGTCTCATGGTAATCAACACCATATCTCTGAGAATATCCTTTGGCAACAAGTCTTGCTTTATATCTCTCAATCGATCCATTCTCTTTGTATTTGCGTTTAAATACCCATCGACAGCCTATTGTTTTACGACCTGGCAGCTTTACAAGTTCCCATGCATCCATGTTCAATAGCGAATTGTACTATTTGTCTGCAGCTTCTTGCCATTTCTCATTTTCTTTACTTGAAACAGCTTCTTCAATTGTCCTAGGCTCATCCTGACTGATGTGAAGTAAATAATGGTATCTCTCTGGTTGTGCTACAGCAAGATCAATTTCATCAAAATCTGTGACATCTAGTTCATCACCCTGAACCCAGTCATCTAAACGATTTGGTTCCTTCCTCTTATGCAATGATCTTCGAACTACAGGTTGTGGTTCAGAATTCTCAGCTGGCTGTTGATTCTGACTTTCGTCTTGTTCATGATTCGACGAAGAGCTGTGTTCAACTGGCGTTGTAACCGGATCACAATCAAGTACTTTCTCTTCCAAAATCACTCTCATTACATTGAACATCATGTCGAATAACAAGCTTCCAGTTTTGCTCATCAAATAATCTGTAGCCAGTAGAATTTGGTCCTTAGCCAACCAGTCGTAATTTCTCAGCTTGTAGCATAAGCTTCCTTTGCTCTGTGTCCGGTAGCAAAGCACATCCATAGCAACCAAAAATACGAATATGGTCTACTCTTGGCTTTTGGCCGAAAAATCTTTGGTAGGGGGTAACGCCTGGTTAGTCATTGGCATACGATTCCGAATATAAACTGCAGCTCCCACTGATTCAGCCCATAAATTATGTGACACATTTGCATGTACAATCTGAGCAAGTTCAACTTCATTGATGGTATGATTAAGTCTCTCTGCAACACCATTTTGTTGGGGAGAATGTGGTACAGTTTCTTGGTGCACAATTCCTTTCATCTTTAAGTAGTCTTCAAACTGCTTAGACATACATTCCCTGCCATTATCTGCACATAGTACTTTGATCCTTTTATTTGTTTGATTTGCGACTTCCGCTTCATACTCCTTAAACTTTGAAAAAACTTCACCCTTTGTACGCATACAATAGACACGACAAATCCTGCTATAATCATCAATGAAGGTTACAACATATGTTGCATCACTATAAGATGCTGTTGGCATTGGTTCACACACATCACTATGCACAAGTTCCAATATATCAGTTGTGCGTACCTCGCCAATGGGTTTAGAGGCTTTTCTTGTTTGCTTAGCTTGCGCACAACCTTCACAAAATGACATTTGTAGTCTACCACGCTTTGGTAAATTAACTCCTTTAGTTAGGCCTTCTCTCACTGTATGTACTAATTGACCCACACCACAGTGTCCTAATCAAGTGTAACAAAAGTGCGGGGCCTGATGGAAATCCACTAGAGCTATTTGTACACGGAGGGCCCATGGTTGCAAAACATCTGCACGGGATAACTGTAAAGATCTGGAATGAAGAGATCATCCCTGCTGAACTCCGTGATGCAAACATCATCAGCATCTTCAAGAAGAATGACTGACACAACCCCAGCAACTATCGAGGCATCAGGTTCCTGGCTGTAACCGGGAAAATCATTGCTCTGATGCTCCTGAACAGAATGCATGATCTTATTGCCGAAGCCGTACTGCCTGAAACTCAGTGCGGTTTTCGCCGTAATCGTGGAACAACTGATATGATTTTTGCCCTTCGACAGCTCATGGAGAAATCAAGAGAACAGAACCAAAATCTGTACATGACATTTGTTTACTTCACCAATGCATTTGACCTTGTGAACTGTGAGGCACTGTGGATTATCGTCGAAAAGATGGGCTGTCCACCAAAGTTTGTCAAAATTTTAAAGCTACTACATACCAATATGTGTGTCAAGATTTCGGTAAATGGCGAGTTGACCCGTGACATACAATACAACAATGGCGTGAAGCAAGGTTTAATATACTTGCTCCCACACTCTTCTCCCTCTTTGCGACTACTCTGTTCACATATGCCTTTGAAAACACACCTGAGGAAGGTATATACATCCGCTCGAGGATGGATGGCTCGCTCTACAACCTTCGATGCCTCCAATCCAGCACCAAATGCACGCGGACGCTGATGAGAGAACGTCAATATGCAGATGATTGCGCTTTCTTTGCCAACTCGGAGGAATCGCTTCAGCGTATGATGGACAGCTTCGCGTCTGCCACTAAATCCCATCTCATTCTAGCACATTTTGGGCTAGAGGTAACTAATCTGCCCCAAATCTTACCCAGTTTATCTACTCGAAAGCTCCGTTGTAAACCCCTTATCTATCTTATTTATCCGAAAGAAATAAATTATCTATCCGTCGATAAAACAATAAATACACTGAGTAGAAAGAGATTTTAATTACCTGTCATTGATTTTCCTTATCTTTATGTGAGTACGAAGAGGAATTGTTTTCCACAATGAAGGCTTCGACCAGGAAAAATCGCTATTCAAGCCTAACTCTAAATCCACTGAGCATGCAGTCACGTATTTTTCTGACTTCATAAAGACCAGCATGGATAAAGGTAAACTAACTGGAGCAGTTTTTGTTGACTTAAGGAAAGCGTTTGACACCATAGATCATGCAACATTGATAGCCAAATTGCCAATATATGGAGTACATGGAAAAGAACTTATGTGGTTTGAAAGTTATCTTTTCAACAGGCAACAG
>WIPJ01001348.1:112271-125540 GCA_018155075.1 Cassiopea andromeda
ATGAGGGGCACTCAAGAAGTGCAACGCTCTTGCACTAGATTGGGCTATAGTCCCCCTCTCCATCGGATTATGTCAAATTTACGTCGATGGATGTAAAGCTATTGTTTTGGAGTATTTTTGGCAGTTATGGTACCCTGCTAATGGTAGTTTAGCCCCTGGTCCAATGAGTAAGATATCGTAGTGAGGTTCGTAAAGTTCCTGGCGCTGCCCCTACTCAATACAGCAAGGGTTGCTCAAAGGAATTTTCCTTGAAAGTGTTTGTGTGCTTCGATAGAGCGGAGGCCACTCAAAAATGCATTGCTATTTGACTATGCAAGTATTTGAGTGCTCTGAAATGCGTATGGATGACCTGTGTACTGCGCATGCGTAATGGCATGCACTCAATTTTACGCAGGCACTCAATCTTACCCACTAAACATGCACCCATATGTCTTGCCTTAGGTTTTTGACAATTGAATTTAGGAGTAGGCAAAGGAAAAATGAAAGATAGATGAAAGAATTTTAAAGGCTGCAAAGGACAGGTTGCAAATTTTATTCCCTGTGCTACATCTTCAAGAAGAAGACTCTCAAACCAATTTACTCTTCTTCTCCTGGAATGTAAAGTTAGAGACTTTCTACAAAGAACAAACCAAATAATTATTTTATACATGATAGAAAGTTTTTGTTACATTAACCTTCTATTTGATGGTGCATGAGTTGTAGCCCACCTGAAGGGCAGCAGACCCTTAAACAAGGTAATAGGATATATGCAGAGCATGTAGTGGCTTTGCAGCAGTAAAAGGTGGCTTGGCCTTTGAATATGTGTGAGAAACTCCTCACCCTAAAAGAATTAGAGGAATTGGTAGCATTTTTCCGTATGATGCTACCAGTAAACATTCATCTTTACAATAGCTGCTTTACAATAAGCTGGCAAGCAGTTGCTCCCCAAAGATTCAACAAGGGGCGTCAAAATAACTTCAAAAGTGGAGGGGGCCTTGTCATGAAGGTCTGGGATAAACTAAAGCATCACTTTGAATGCGTTTGGAATATGAACAAATGGCCTTTTTTGGTACCTTCTTCTACAGAAAAGTATAGAAAATAGTGAAACATACTATGTGATGCAAAAGGTGTGGGGCAGTACCCCCTCTGCCCCCTCCAGTTTCAGTTCCCTGTCAAAGAAGCTTTCACTGGAAAATGAAACATCTCTAGGAAAGTATTTACTTTTCGGTATTAAGCAAATACGGAACTAGCAACTATCCATAGGTTGGTGTCCATAGTTGTAGCTCCTTGGAGAGAGGGGGTTGTGTACCCATGCTCCCTAGAGACAGTTTCAAACTTTTTCTTTTTCCCAAAGATATGTTTGCAATGCTCCCTAAAAGGAAATGTTGAGCTTCTCCCCAGTTTTTACTTTGATCCCTAGTTCCCTAAAAAGATTTGCTCATGCCCATGTTCCCAGTAGTAATAAAGGCAAGTTTCCTTGCACCCCATAGTCCTTGGAAGGAGTGACGGCGCGACTAGGGAACTGCGGGGACTTGCCTCAGCTGTTACGACGAAGTCATGGTAGGACTATTTTTCTACCTGCATCCGTAATTTAATCAATTACTCGACTTACGACAAATATATCAGAGAACGGAAAAAGATTTACATTTGTCATAAAACTCTCTAAAGCCATGTCCACACTACACAAACTAACCTAGGGTCACCCCAGATTCAACCAACCCAGGTTAGATTTTCCTAGTGTGGATGCAACTAACCTAGGTTTACCCCAGGTTAGTTGTGAAAAATGTAGTGTGGGGAGAACCTAGGTTAGTTTTACACTTAAGACATGCGCAATGGCGGCTTCAGTTATTTGATCGCTGCTTTTGAGTGCTTTTCTGATTTTACATTGTGCTTGCGTATGTATGATAATTGATTTAAATCAGCAGCGACATGACTTTCTTAATTCTTTTCAAAAGCTCAATTCCTCTATATTCTTTCAACTACAGTATCGCAAGCTTTGTTATCATTGCGATTTTTAGACAAGTAATTGAACTACAAGTATTTTTACCGATTCAAATTTGTAACGAGGATTCAGAATAACGTGCCTTCTGTACATGCGTAGATTCTATTCACCTAGGTTCGCCCCAAGTTTTTGTCCACACTGTAAATTAGGTAACTTCAGTGTCTACACCACCTGGGTTCGCCCCAGACTTTTTTCTATCAAGAAAAAAATTTTAAACTGCAACTAAGATACATTACAGGTCCCATCAACAAAAGGAAAAGAAACAAAGTCACCTAGTTCCCACTGCAGATGAGACTTACAAATTGTGAATGGAATGTACAAAAATGAAAAGAAATGTAAAAAACGCAATAACACCAAGTAAGCTTTCAAAATTAATTTAAAACGGGGGAGAAGGCCAGAAAAGGAAAAATAGAAGCAAGAGAAACAGGAGGACGCTGCTACAATACTTGCCAAAAGTCCCTGGGACACTTTCAAAAAATTATGAAAAAGTATGGCCTTCTCAGCATTTCAATCACTATACCTTCTACGCACCCCCCTTTCCCCCCTAACACAACGTTGGTCTGTTCCTGAGACACTTGGCGTTATTGTGCATGAAAAATTTTTCCTTTACCGCATGTACTTCTCTCAGAAACCAACATAAATTTGCAAAGTGTCCCAGGACTTTTGGCGAGTATTTTATGTATTGCTCATGAAGAGCTAATATCAAATCTCCTTGATCGTTCGATGAATAATATTGTTGCCTCAATTATTATTCTATTTGCAATCAAATTCATTTTGAATCTCCGTACAAGAGCAACTCACACAATTCTCTTGTCTTCATTCTCGCGATGTTTAACCCTGGCACATCCGCTAGTTGACTGAAGAGATCCGAACGCAACGATTTATGCAGAGGGCAATGCTAGAAAAAGTGCACATTGTTCTCATTGTCCGCACCACATGCACAACGAGGGCTATCGCAGTCAAAGCTATGTCGAAACCTATGCTCATTAAGAGGACTAAAATTATCCCGCAAGTTTGTCAATTTTCTAGTAACTGCTATGTTGTAGACATTATACTTTGCTTTTTTAATCGGCCTGATAACTGCTAGTAATTTGTTCTTGAAGACCTCAAGCATATTAGAGTCCCTGATATTTGTATCCAGTAAATTCCATTCAGAGAGAACGTTTTGAAAATATGTACTCTCAAAGCGCTCAGTTCTATTAACTGGCTGGTACTCAAGATGACGTCATAAGCTATAAGGAGCATCACGCTCAACAGGAATTTCATCAAATAGATAAGCAGGTGTAGCTGTATTTTTAAGATTTAAAAATTGGCACATACGCCTGCACCATCTCCTCAGATAGAGACTCTTCCATCCCAGTTCCTCATAAAGCCTGCGACTGCTTGTCCCTCGCCATGCTCCTGTTACAGCAAGTGCTGCTGAGTATTGGACTTGTAAAATCAAGCTTCATTTCTGGATCATGTTTATGATAAACAATATCCCCGTAATCGAGGTGAGGTCGTACATGAAGCTTGTAAATCTGATCCAGCAAATGTCTTGAAAGAAATTTAGATAGATGCCGAATTAACCCAATACCCCCTCTTGCTTTAGAAATCACCTCCTTGATGTGACCTTTGAATTTCAGTTGTTATCTAAGACAATCCCAAGGTGTTTGTGCTCAGTGTTTTTTACCATTTCGCCCCCTCCAAACGTTAAAATTGGATGGTTAGGTTTTTTCCTCTTAATGGACAAAATAATTTCTTCAGTCTTCTCTGCATTACAATGCAGTTTCCTCTGCCATGCCCATAATCGTATTCTTTCTAGATCGCTATTCAGTTCAGCAGCAGTTCTATTTACATTACGGACAACGGAGAAAAGAGAAGTATCATCTGCAAAAGCTTCACATCGCTAGTTATATTATTAGGTAAATCATTGATATACAAGAGGAAAAATAGGGGGCCTAACACAGAGCCTTGTGGTACTCCAGCAGATACTTTTCCCATTCTGAACTTTTCCCATTCAACACTACTGTTTTTTCTCGATTTGTAAGGAAACTTGTAATGAAGGAAAGAAGACCACTTGATATTCCGTAGCATTCAGGCTTCTATAGTAACCTTTCATGCTATACCCTATCAAACGCCTTTGACAGATCAAGAAATACTGCTCGGGTTTCTTCAGTAGGTGTTGCCTCAAAAGCCGAATAGGTTTTATGTGCTATAGCCAGCAGCTGGTTAACTGTTGAGTCACCAGGACGAAAACCAGACTGACGAGGCGTTAATATATCATTATTACATAGATGACGATAAACAGAGTCATAAATGAGTTTTTCAAAAACGTTTCCAAAAATTTGCAGGAGAGAGATATGGCGGTAATTCTCTTTGGACTGTCTGCTGTTGGTGGTAATTCTCTTTGGACTGTCTGCTGTTCTTCTTATGAACAGGAATAACATTAGCTCGCTTATAAAGGGAGGGATAACTTTCCTCCTTCAAGCATTCTTCATAAATCATGCACAAAGGCTCTACAATGGATGAGTCACATGTTTTGATTATGGCTATTGATACTTCATTCTGGTGGCCAAGAACACAAACATGGAGTTGGTATTATGATGAAAAACGGTATAGCAAAAGCACTGATTAGTTATTGGGCAATATCAAATAGAGTCATTATGTTGATTTGACAAAATTCTATTAATCTATCTCCTCTTTCATTTCTATTCCCTATTCCAATTTTTCCAACTACATCTGGAAAAGCCCTGGTGATATAGTAAGAAATCAGATCGATTATATCATGATAAAGAAGCAGTTCAGAAACAATGTAAAGCAGGTAAAAGCTTATCCAGGAGCAGTCATTAACTCTGACCACAACCCTATAGTAATCAAACTAAAAGTGAAGTTGGAAGAGATGCAGAAAATACAGGGGAGAGAGCATCTAAATTTAGATCTCCTTAGAGAAAGGACTTATAAAAGTAGATATAACATAGAAATAAGAAACCAATATGACATCTTAGAGCAAGAGGAATGTGAACAATTTCCTACAGACCAGAATGAATATGTAGAAATTGAATGGGCAAAAATTAAAATCACGATACAGAATGCAATGAAAATCACACTACCTAACAAAGAGAACACCAAGCGAAAGCAATGGATGATCAATGAAATCTTACAGAAAATGGGACAAAGAAGACAGTGACAATGACAAAGAAAGGTATAATGAAATTAATAAAGAAATACAAGACGATTGTAGAAAAGCATAAGAGAGCTACATGAATTCACAGTGTGATGAAGTTGAACAAATGGGAAAACAGTTTAGACTACGAAAAATGCACAACAAAATAAAATTAGTTACCAGTAGGACAAAGAGAAGGAATGAATGTAGCTGCATTGAAGATAAAAGTGGAAAAATTCTTTTTGATAGCAAGCAAATAGAACAGAGATGGAAAGAATATATAGAGGAATTTTATGAAGATGAAAGAGATTTAGCTCCCTACTTGATGTCTAAACTGGAGAAAAAATCTTTCTTAAAAGAAGAAGTGGAACACGTAAGCAAGATGATGAAGAATGGTAAAGCAACTGGGACTGATGATATCCCTATAGAAGCACTCAAAGCCTTTGATGAACATAACCTGGAAGTAGTTACAGAGGTATGTAATACAATATACAATAGTGGGTACATTCCAACAGATATGAAGCAATCTATATTTATACCTCTTCCCAAAAAGCCAAAAGCTCAAAAGTGTACAGAATTTCGGACAATAAGCCTCATAGCTCATATTTCTGAATTACTTCTAAAAATTAGTCAACAAAGAATCGCAGATAAAATAGATAAAGAAGTCAGCAGGTTACAGAGCGGATTTTGACCTGAAATGGGAACCAGAGAAGACATCTTCAATTTGAGAACAATATGTGAAAGGACATTAGAAGTAAACCAAGATGCATATATATGTTTCATCTACTACAAGAAAGCTTTTGGAAGGGTGAACCATTCAAGAATGATAGAGTGCTTATCAGGAATAGGAGTTGACAGCAAAGACTTAAGGATAATAGCAAAGATGTACTGGGAACAAACAGGCATTGTAAAAATTGAAGGTGGAGTAACATCAGAATTCAAAATAAAAAAGAGACTAAGGCAAGGATGTATATTATCTTCAAGCCTTTTCAACCTTTACACAGAACAAATATTTAGAGAACTAGGAGTTATGAAGGGAGTTACTGTAGGTGGGGCTAACAGAAATAATTTGAGATATGCCGATGCCACTGCTCTACTAATATGTAATGAGAAAGATCTCCAAGACCTTGTAACTGCAGTAAATGATAAAGGAAAACCGTATGGGATGGAAATGAATGTTATGAAAGCAAAAACTATGGTAATTAGTAGGTCAAAACAGGCACCAAACATCAACATCTCCATTGAAGGAAAGCCCATCGAGCAAGTTGAAAAGATGGTATATTTAGGCCATATAGTAACAGGAACAGAGAAATGTGATACAGAAATCAAACGGAGAATAGCAATAGCAAGATCTGTATTTACATCTTTATACAAAGTGCTTACATCCAGAGAAGTTACTTTAGATACAAGAATAAGATTATTAAAATGTTACATTTGGTCGACCTTGCTTTACGGATATGAAACATGGACCTTATCAACAACATTAGAGAATAGAATTGAGGCATATGGACGTCTAGAAGAGTTTTAAAAATATCTTGGGCAAATCATAGAACAAATGACGAGGTATTAAACATGGCTAAATGCAAAAGAAGTTTAGTAAATAGTATTATGACGAGAAAACTGCAGTATTTTGGTCACATAACTCGTAAAAACTCATTACAACAATTATTACTTGATGGAAAAGTGGACGGTAAAAGGCAGCGACGAAGACCAAGGAGAATGTGGATGGGCGATATCAAGGTGTGGACCAGCAAAAGATCATACGCAGAATGCATGAGAGATGCACAAGACCGGACTGTATGGAGAGCCATTACTGCTGACCTGCTGCGAGCAGATAGCACTACATGAATGAATGAATTGATACTTCATTCCAACCATGGGCCTTATTAGAATCTAGTACCCGAATTATGTTAAGCATCTTTTCCCTATCAATGGCAGCATATTGAGGTATGGATATTGGCCTCGGCTTGAAGGTAGGTAAGGTACTACCAGTCGTTACTATCGAGCACTGTTCAATAAAATAGTCATTTAGTAAGTTGGCTTTACGCAAGGCATTGGTAATGAATAGTCCATTATCTAGCAAAAGAGGAATGCTTACGGAATTCTTTCTATTGAGCAATCTGTTAAGTACACACCAATATGACTTCGTGCTAAGGCCAGGATCAGATAACTTATGGCCTACCGTAAAGTAATAGTCTTCCATAGCTTTTTGAATCATTTTAGATACCTCATATTGAACTGCTTTGACCAAATTCATGTAATCTTGGGGCCTTCCACGCTGTAAAAATTGCTTATAGACCTAGCGTTTACGCTGTATTGCTGCTTTTATTGCCGAGGGCATCCATGGAGGATCCTTGTCACTAACCTTAATAATTTTATTCGGGATATTGACTCTTATTGTGGACACTAACTTTTCTGTGAAACTATTAGCCATACTTTCAGGGTTTAGTTCACTAAATTCAGACTTACAATCAACAGAGTTAATTGTATCTCTAATTTTCCGGGCATTTGCCTTAGTGTAATCCCAAACCATTCTCATATACGTGGGTGGATATGGGAATGAAGTGTTTAATTTGCCATAAATTATTCGATGCTGGCAATGCTCATCTAATGAAGGATGAACTCCGGAATCCACAAACAAATTTGGTTGGTCTGTAATAATAAGATCAATACAAGACATACCCTCACCTCTAATGTTTGTAAGTTCATTTTTAAGTTGATATAAATTGTTAGTTTCGAGTAGCTCATCAAGAGCAAAGCCTTCTAGATTTTCGGTATCTTCCGCCCACCATTGAGAAAACCTACAGTTGAAATCCCTATTAATTATCATGGCATAAGGCTTTTCATTTTGAATACGTGTAATTGCCATTTGCAATCTAGAGATAAAATTTTCAAAGTCTTCACTACTTTACTGGGGCTTCGGTAGATCACAGCAAAGATTAATTTCTTCCTTTCAAGATTAGTCTCTGTAACGACCATTTCACGAAGAAGTTCAAGATCCACCCTACGGCTATTTGCAAGACCCTCTTAAAGTTTTAAGGAATTTTATTACTATAATTCGATTAGAACAAGTCTAAAAGTAAAGAACTGTTGAAACTGGGACTCGAGTTTGGTTCCTTACGAAATAAAAAGCGATCCATGAAAGCAGCTTGTTGCAAGCATAGTTACAAATTATCATAGATTTATCTATTAAAGCATATAATAAAGACTGCTAAGTTCTAATTCAGACCTCCAAGTGACTTAGTACACGGAATTTCGAAATGTGTTCAAATAGTCCGAAGTTGCAGATAATTGAAAATATTGAGAGATAGTCACAAATTTTCCAATAAAAACAACAAGTTTACCCATACATTTCTTAATTACAGAAGCAGGGTCTTTGGATCAGATTTTGATTAAGCGTGTATCTGTGGTTGAACACTTGAAAAATGTAGCTAAGCTTTATAATATAGAGGATACCCCATTGCGGACTTGAGCTTTAGTAATGTGCTGGAACACCGGACAACTGGGACTCCCGCTAAGTGGGACCAATTTTTATGGTCCCAACAGCAACTTTGCTCGGCTTCACTGGGACTGAGGCCAAAATTTTACGAAACTATTCCTTTAAATGAAGCGTTGATTTGTAAGAATGCGATTCCCTATCCAAAACTGTATGATTTCATAAAACGTAATATGTAAATGGGAGGTAAAAATACTTGTGGAGAGACCAATATATAAAATTATAAATCAGCATATCAAGATACGAATGTACTTAGAAAGTTAAAAGGTATCATGTGACCACTTACATGGTTCTCCGTTTAAGTTGGACTACAACTGTATTTTATCGGTAGGTCTCAGTTGTCGAGAGACCCGCCTTACTGGCACTAATTTTGGATTCCTCATGGGAATCCCAGTTATTGGGAGTATACTATATTCCATTGCGCTATCGAAAAGCAATAGATCAGCTGCGAAATTTCAAGGTGAATCCTCACCACAGTCAAACTTCTCATAACAGGCATGAAATTCTTCTCGTCTGTTTTGGCATAATGACTTTATCAGAGCTAAGCTTTCTTGCTATGTATACTAAATTTTTGGCAATGGCTGGTATATTTATGCTACCTTTCTTTTATTTATATTTTGAAGTTTCACTTTCAGGAGGTACTGCTGAACAGCAAGCAATATAATGTTCGAAAAGTCCTTGGACATGGAGCATTTGGTGTCTGCGCTTTGGTTGTTGATCATAACCAGGAAAAACTCTTTGCGATGAAGCAGGTTTAGTTCATGTATATATATATATGATTATTGGTGGTGACCTGGTATGGGACCAGAGGAAGTGTTGCGAGGGGGCACTGGAGAAGTGAAAAGGACGCTGAAGTTGACAAAACGTAATATTCCTTTAAAGGACAATTAATTTAAACCAGCATAGGCTTCAAATCGTAATTTGCTAAGAATTTTTATTCAAATTCTTTTTCTCCTTGCTGATTTGGCCAATAAAATTGCAGAAGTATGTCAAAAACTGCTGGTCACAGCCAATTTAAGCCAATTTTAGTGCCGTTTTGCCGCCCCTAACATGAAAAGCCTTGCATATTCGGTTGATGTGAATTTAAAAGCCTCCCTTATTCTATGTCAATAATGCTCTTAACTTATAGCTTAATCAACTTATAATTTTACGCACATTTTGAGGAAAATTAGTTTTGCTCACAGCTAAGTGATTCGCAAACTTCTATTTTTGTACTGTTTCATGACATCCAATGGTAAGTAATGTTGTTTCATTCAAAGTACCCATATCGGCTTTTACCAATTAGTATTTTAGCTCTTGGTGAAGGGGGCGCTAACAAATTGCTGTCCACCCTTACCAGAAACAGCCAGGCCGCCACTGTTACTTATGATGTTGATTCACATGCATTTTGATGCTAATATGAAAAGAGCTTCTTATGTAGGTTTTCTCTGCATAAATTTTTATAAAGAGCTTATTTCTGAGGCTGAGGAACACATCAAAGTACTTTTGTTGAGGTGTAGGACTTTGACTGACTATTTGGTTTTCCAAATTTTCTCTTATAGTGTTTTGCTTTTGTGTTGCTTATTCCTATGATGGGCTACTAAATGAAACGATTAACTAATAAATCTGCTTATTGCTATGAGCAGAGGCGCCGAGCGGTTAGCAGGGGATGGATTTTCCCGGGTCCTGAAGCTAAGAGGGGGTACCCATTGACTGTGGAGGTTTAATTTTATGACTTCTAAATCATGTCATGAGGCCATCAGAGGTCCTGCTTTTTCACCCCCTAGGCCCCACAAAAGCTCTCGACATGCCTGCTTTTGAGCATAGTATCACTAATGAAAAAAAACTGAATAGAGGTTTGTCGATTTTGCCCCAGATCAAAAAAGAGAATTTCAATACAGATGAAGTCAGCATAATGCGATCTTTGGAGGGAAGTCCTTACGTCATTCAATTTTATGATATTCAGGATGTTCAGCAGCACTTCAGGCTTTTTATGGAGTATGCTCAAGGTGAGCTCTGACGACATTTTGTAATTATTCAAGTACAGATAGGATAGTGACATGCGCACGGTGTTAACTAGCAGTTGCTTTTTTCCTGCGGCAAACAGTCTATGACATGATTTACTAGCAAGACTGTGCAACCAAAGTTAGTTTTTGAAAAGTTCAAGAACTTTTAAGCCGATTCAGGGCATTTTTGCAGCACTGAATCCATAATTGACAACAATTGTCCTCTATCAGGTCAGGGATTTTTGCAAATTCGATTTTCAAAAGCCAATATTTTCACTAATTTCAGTTCATCGTTTGACGCTAGTGGCTAGAATTTTTCACATAAAGTCAGATTTTAGCAGAGAAATTGTCATTTTTTGCTAGCTTTCATTACACAAATAATCGAAATTTAATCAGTACATGTTTTTATGGTAGTTAAATGTAAATTACATGTTACATTAGCATTCTTTATATCTCAGGTCTTGAACTTCATGGAATGAGCAGCTGTAGGGACATATCTCTTCAGGGTGTAGCAATACTCAGCCAACATGACTGCACCCCCAATATCATTGATACCCCGCACCAATTTCTTTCATGTCATGATGAATCTCTCCTCCTTTTCGTTGTCTTTCGTTCATCTGAGCTTGTCAGGAACCCAATCCAACTCCTAGAACAGGTAGTGGATTTTGATGTTTGCGTTACTTCCGAAGGTCTCAAAGTAGTCAGCATGTTTTTGATAAGCTCTTCGTGATTCCCTTCCTGGATTACCAAGAAAGTTCGTCAAAATTAAAAAATTGAACACACCTCGGTGTAGTTTAATTTTGATTATTCTCTATGCCTAGAACCAAACAACGAGGGATTTATATGAGCAACACGTTGCATCCGACTTGATTCAAAGACATACCAGTGGAGTCTGCCAGTCCTGAAAAGAGAGCTCTAGAAACAGGGAAATCGCAGTATTGTAATCAAGGGTGGGAGACATATAAAGCCCTCCTCGTTTGGTTCTAGGCATGGAAAATAGTCTATATCAAACTACACTGAGGTGTGTTTAATTTTCTAATTATTCTCCATCCCTAGAACACAAAATCCTTTTGGTATTTATATGAGACTTCAAAGAGACTGGCAAAGTGTCAAATCAAACATTCACCAAAAACCAATGCTCAATAGACAATCAAATGTGTGTCAAAAGCTAAACGCAGATACAAACTATCAAATAGGACACTACAACTCTCACAAAATTGTATTACTATAATTAGAGTCCACAACTATTTTGTCGTAAAAACGAGCAAAAGTCCTGCAATTCGACCAACCAGCAGCCTTATTGATCTCCGCCAGTGAGAGCCCTAAGCTCTTTGCTTTGGATGTTGATGCTGCTCCGGTGGAATAAGACGAGAAAACATTAATATCAATTCCCCCAATCCTAATGTGGACTTAACCCACCGCGAAATAGTGGATGCGCAGACAGGATGATAAGGAGATTTATAGCTTATGAATAGTTTCACCCTAGGTCCACAAAGAGTAAATGAATGAGCTAAATAAATATTGCTGTATATTAAAAACAGGAAAAATGGCATTACAGACAGGAAATGCTCTAAAGTCAAGAGAAGATTGATGAAATCCAAGCCTAGTAGTCTTCAGGCCTTCTTCAATATAGCAAATAATCCTATCAACAGAAACATCTATCAGTCTAATGTCAATAGCTGCAAAGGTTTGATCTCTCTGTACAGATACAATACAAAGCAAAGTAACAGTACGAAAGGTAAGCATCTTAAATGGAATAGACTCTGCTTGTCCTAAACTCTTAAAATAGCGTAGGATAATAAACATCATACGTCGTAACATGCTTAGCAATACTAGGCCTAATATTAAACATGCCTCTAAGCAGTCTTTTAACTAGGGGATATTGCAGAACGAACAGTATTCATAGCGTAATATGCCAATTTGTCTGAATAAAAAAACTTCTATTAAGAAATGTATTCCTTCAGTTATATTATAATCTGTTGGACAGATCTCTCTTTGTTGACAATAACTAAACCATCTGCTAAGATATACAGAATATTGTTTCGAAGTACCGAGTGACCAAGATTTGTTAATTACATCTTTGGCTTCTACAGAAATATCTCTGGACAGCCTTTCACTCCTAGGACTGTGCCAGCTCGAAGCTTGAGGGACTTGCGTAGTGGATGTTGAAATCCTGGCTGACTTGGCAATTGTAGCAGATGATTGCTAGAGGGAATTATTAAGCATTCAGAAATTAGCAATCGATTGTATTAAGAAAACCATGAACTGTGTGGCCAATCAGGGACAATAAGAAGACCAGTTGCCTCTTCAGAAGAAACTTTTTGCAAAACATGAAGAATGATGGAAAAAGGAGGAAATGCATAATATTTTCATGGAGACCAGTCTAATGTAAAAGAATCAATTGTTATTGCTTCTGGATCTGGCCAAAAAGAAGCAAAAAGTTGCAATTGGTAGTTAATTCGAGATGCAAATAAATCACTATCTAACTCGATATTCAATTTTCTAACAATAAATTTAAACATTGAAGGATTTAGCTGCCGTTCAGTACGGAGCTCATACTGTCCAGATTCAGCATCTGCAACAGAATTCTCAACTCCAGGGATATAAGAGACTGAGAGCCAATTATTGTTTTGGATAGCCCAGACCAAATTCTTTTTACCAA
>WIPJ01001348.1:127580-138691 GCA_018155075.1 Cassiopea andromeda
ACACACATATATATATATATATATATATCATTAAAAGACAAACTAATATTGTCCAGCCACCGGATTAATTCCTCATGTGCTGGCTTAAATAATGTTACATAAGACTCAAAATTGCCTTTAGAAAGTTTCAATGCTTCAACTTTGGCACCATCTAAAGATCTATAATGTAAAGGTCCAATCTTAACATCAGGGAAGGAACTAACACTAGTTCCTATGACTGAAGCAAGATTTCTAATAGATACATATTTAGAGTGATATAATGATGAACACATTTCCTGACTTTCCCCCACTTTAGAAGAAGGAAGAGTAACCTTCATAGTTTCTGAATTAACTATAAAACCACTATTTGTGATGGATCTGCAATGCTTGCCAAAAGTCCCTGGGACACTTTCAAGAAATTATGAAAAACTATAGCCTTTTCAGCATTTCAATCACTACGCCTTCTATGCGCCCCCCTTCCCCCTAAAGCAGTGTTGGTCTGTTCCTGAGACATTTGGCGTTATTGTGCATGAAAACGTTTCCGTTACCGCATGTACTTCTCTCAGAAACCAACATTGTTTAGGGGGAGGAGGGAGACGAATTTGACGTCCAGATTAAAAATTTGCAAAGTGTCCCAGGACTTTTGGCGAGTATTTCTGGCATCAAAATTTTTCTATTGACGTGATAATTACTATGTGTTTGTCGATCAAGGGGTAATCGATGGTGCTGAACACGATGGCAATATTAAAAATCGTGTAAGTCGTCTCTATGACGTCATTCTGGGTGGGGGCCCCAGTTTCTATCTCTCTGCCTGTAAACCAACCCAAGAAAAAAGAAAAGCTAGACATTGACGGGCTCAACGATTGTAGATTGCTGAAACTAGAATATGCCATCAAGACAGAAAATAAATTCGCGGCTCTTAACGACGAAGGCGAAGAAAACAACACTCCATTAGACATAGAAAATTCATGGACAAGCATGAAAGAAATACTTCTAACAACAGCAGAAGAAGTACTAGGCAAGAAAAAGAAAACCAAGAACACACCATGGATGACAGATGAAATACTAGAATTAATAGCAGAAAGAAGGAAGTTTAAGAGAAACGAACCAGAACACAAAAAACGACATAAAGAAATACAAAAGAGATGTAGGAAAGAAAAAGAAAAATGGTTGAATGATAAATGTGAAGAAGTTGAATACTTAAGAAAAAAACATCAAGACAGAGACATGCACAAGAAACTAAAGGAACTGACATACTATAAAAATCAAATATCTCTGGAGGTGTAGTAAAGAACAAGGATGGAAATATGTGTTATGATATCGAAGAAAAACTATCAAGATGGACCGAGTACATTGATGAACTATATGAAGACCATACAAGAAAAATGAAATAGACAATGATGTAATGAACAACTCTCAATTAGAAAATGAACCAACAATCCTGATGAGCGAGATGAGAGCATCATCAATGCGGAGCTACTACAAAATATGGAAGAACAAGGTAAAAAGACACTCTTAAGTCTCCTAAATAAAATATATGCAAGTGGCTTCATCCCAGAGGACTTCAGAAGATCAATATATGTGACAATACCCAAGAAACCAAATGCAACAGAGTGCAAAGGCTATAGAACTATTAGTCTAATACCGCATGTCATGAAGTTATTATTAAAAATAATACAACGAAGAATTAGAAAAAAATTAGAGGATGAAATCGCAGAAGAACAATTCGGTGTCAGAAGTGGAAGCAGTACGAGAGATGGCATTTTTACACTTCAAACTATATGTGAACGAGCAATTGAAATGCAAAGAGAAATATACTTATGTTTTATTTACTATGAAAAGGCATTTGACAAAGTACAGCATGAAAAGATGATTAAATTGTTAGATAATCAAAACATTGGAAAGGAAAACATTAGAATCATCCGGAACTTATACTGGACACAAGAAGCGGCAATAAAGATCGAAGACTCCATATCCAACTGGACAACTATAAGAAGAGGTGTTAGACAGGGATGTATAATATCCCCCCTGCTGTTTAATTTCTATACCGAACATATTATGAGAGAAAGTAAATTAGAGAATGAAGGCATACAGATAGGTGGAAGACAAGTTAACAACTTGAGATATACAGACGATACAGTGCTATTAGCAGGCAATGTAGAAGAACTACAAAACATGATAACCAAAGTAAAAGAAACAAGTGAAAAATACGGACTAAGACTAAATACAAAGAAGACAAAAGTGATGGTCGTTAAAAAGACAGCTAAATTTGGACAGTTAACCGGTGTAAACATCCAGATTGAAGGACAACGTATAGAGGAAGTAGATAGGTTTGTGTATTTGGGGAGCATGATAACAAATGAAATGAGAAACATAAATGAGATCAAAATGCGCATTGCAAGAGCGAAGAACCACTTTTACAAGCTAGGAAGATTCTTGACTAACAAAAAAATTAATATCATGACGAGGAAAAGAATTGTGGACTGCTACGTACACTCAACACTAATTTACGGAGCAGAAACGTGGACTATAACAAAGGATGCAAGTAAGAGGCTGGAGGCATTTGACATGTGGTGCTATAGAAGGCTGTTGAAATTAAGTTGGACGAGAAAGATTAGTAATGAAAGGGTACTGTAAATGGCAGAAGCTGAAAAGACAGTATTGAGAACAATCAAGGACAGAAAGCTGAAGTACTATGGACATGTGATAAGACACCAAGGAATTCAGAAAGATGCACTGACAGGGAAGATTGAGGAAGGAAAAGCAGAGGCAGGCAGCGGAAGACTTGGATAGACGATGTTAAAGAATGGAGCGGGCTAACGACGAGTGAGATAAGAACAAGAGCGCAAGACAGGAAAGAGTGGAGGAAGCTGGTCCACGACCTTCGGAACCCAAAGATGTGACTGAATAATGATGATGCCTGTAAACTTGCCCAAAATTGTTCTACAAAGCGACTTTTATTGTCTGAAAACAATGCAATCAGCAACCTGTGTATCACGAAACATGTGTTCAAAATTCATCAGAATTTGGAATAGCATAGCCCATAACAGGCAACTACATACTGACTGCATTTACTGTTATTATTTTTATAATGATGTCTTAGATGCGATTAGTAACCAATTAATTGTGTACTCGAGTGCTATCTTCCTAGTATCCACCTTTTTATGATAAGTTTTGTTTATGTATTTTGGGTATTTTTGCCAAACAGACATTATAATTAATACCTTATAACTAATGTTTTAACTTGCGGGGCATGTAACCCCAACATGTTTTCAAGGAAAAGACACATTGAAATAATCGCATTACATTGATTGACATACTTCTGGTGAACCATCAGTAATATTTCCTTTATCTGAGTAAGCAGATGGCAAGAATATTCAAAATCTTTTTAGTGTTACAAAGCTGTTAGTTTGGTACAGAAAACGACGATTACAATCAGTAGATACTGGTAAATAATAATGGATGCACTAAATCGTAACAATGTAAGAAAAGTGTATTTACTAACATACCGTAAAGCAGATACTGAACAGTTCGACCACGAGTCTTTGGCCAAAACTATTGCTAGAGCATATGAAGCTGTAGCAACAGCCTTCATTGTTCAGTGGGCATGTTGCATGGAGCAGCATAAGGATGAAGGCGTCCACTTTCACATGGGTGTCCTTCTGAACAAGATTCAGCGCTGGAGCATGGTAAAAAGGTATTTGCAGGAGGTTGAAAATGTGGTGGTATACTTCTCAGGCCATGCTGGGTATTACACTGCATATCAGTACATTACAAAGGAGGATACAGAAGTTCTTAGGAGTGAAAATCACCCATCGTCATTTGCTGCCCCCAAGACGTTGCCAGCAAAACGAAAGTGTACACCTAAGGCCATATCTCGCAAAAATGCTAGAGCTGCTAGGAAACGATTGACTAACTTGGAAGTCTCCAGCATCATTACGTCAAACGGCATTGACTCCAAATTGCACCTCTTGGCCCTGGCAAAAGGGGAAAGACTGATGATGACAGCTGGCTGTATGAGTTCATGCCAAACAGAGGCGAAAAACAAGTTAACGAACTTATACAGTCTGTATGGGCAATGGAAATGGCACAGCAAACGCTGGACGGACGATTAATGTCAAGAATTGACATATTAAAAAAGGCCTACAACAATAAGTGTTTATGTTGAGGTGAGTGGCTGGAGAGTACAAACAAATTTTACATAACAGTGGGATTAAGTGAAATATTTTTGCTGATTCCATTGCTAAGTTGCTAGCCATGGATCGTGGAAAGGGTCGTACTCTTTACATTACTGGCCCCGCGAATTGTGGCAAAACGTTCATTCTTGACCCCCTACAAGTTATTTATAAAACTTTCGTATCACCTACGACTTGTTCATATGTGTGGCTAGGGGTGAAAGAAACAGAGGTCATCTTTCTGAATGATTTTCGCTATACTCCAGCCATCCTGCCTTGGAATGACATGCTCTTATGTTAGAAGGTCACATCGTTCACTTTGCTGCTCCCAAAACGTCTTATGCTCAAGATATCGAATTTACATGCGACACGCCAGTTTTTGCTACATCGAAGTCTCCCATAGTTTTCATCAAAGGCTCCACTGTTGATGAGAGAGAGACAGAAATGACGGACGTAAGCTGGAGAAAGTTTCACTTCTTTCATCAGATTCCTATCTCCTCTCAAAAAACAGTCACGCCATGTGGTTGCGGTTTTGCGAGATTTCTAATAAAGCTGTCTGATAGGTGCTCCACCCTCGTTCTGTAGCTTTTTTGTACCTGTATTGTACTTCATTGTTTACAGCTTTAAAACAACAAACTGCTGCCTATATCACGTTGTGTGTTGTTGTCATGCATGCTACATTCTGGACACTTATACCTCATAAATGAGTGTAAATGCTCTGTAATTTAGGATATGCTGGGAATTTTATTTATGAAAAGTGTGCACATCCAGTACCATAACCAAAATGCATGGAAGTATCGGGAATAGTAAAAAATTGGCATTTTACAGTGTAAACTGTGAAAGGAGAAGGTGTCATGTGATTCTTTATTGTCAAAAGCATGTAAAGTGTCCAGTACGCCATCCTATTTCGCTGTATGGATATTAAGAAATTCATAAAAAGTCATTAAAGTATGTAAAAATAGTCGGTACATTTTGTAGTGTACTTACCCATTCTCCTTGTTGACGATAAACGGCTGAATTGGCATGGTTTTGGCCACAGTTTACACTGTAAAGTGTCCTCTAGTTATCCCTTCCGTATGTTGTTGTTGCTAAGTATGATTTGTATTGAAGCACACTCTAGCACATTGTGCATTGTGAAAGCACAGCCTTTATATACATAATAAGGTTATACTTTCACATATTCCTCTTCTCTACGTCCATTCAATACTAACTTTAAGGTTGTTTTTAAAGGAAGCCAAACGTGACTCTAATGTCCAGCTTACCATAAGCTATCACAATAGACTTTACTTCTGTGTGCATTATCAGGGCCTCCCACAATATGAAGATATAGCATCTTTAGACTATTTTCTCCTATAATCAGAGACCCTGACTATTTTTCAGCTTTTGTAGTATTAACCTATCTAAGTATCTCTTTAGTGTCTTTTTTATATTTGCACCCCACCTACACTGCAAACATTAATATAATTACAGTAAAGCGCTTAATATTTCGTTCGGCAACCATGAATTTTTGTGATCTGCATTAGACGCTAATGCGTGCTGCTAATTGCTCTATCTATTATATTTTTATCATTAGTGCTGATTGTTTCTATTACTCTACGTTTAAAGGCACCTAACTTTTCGCAAACTATTTTTTATCTAGCACATCATACCTCAATTTCCTCTTTACGTTATGAAAAAAGTTCTCTATGGGGTTTAGATCCGTAGGTCTTGGAGGGATCTTTACCACCTCTGCCCTGATAGCTTTCAATGATTCAGTTGCTTTTGCACTATTTTGACTCGGGTCATTGTCTTGCAAAAACAGCAATTTCTCCTTCCCTGTTTCTGCAGCTCGCTAGTAAGGGCACTATGCAATGTAGTTTCAATACATGAGAAAAATATTGCCCATTCATTTTAGTATATTCCTCTACTAACACAGCCCCAACGCCAAAAGAAATTCCTACAACAAAATGGCGAATATTCCCTCTCCGTACATCTTTATTTCCCTCTGCTGTTAGCTCCAGAGCTGCGCCACGTGTTCTCCACGCCCTGGCTGCTGGTGCCAAAGCACCCTGGTAAGAGTTTCGTTTATGGGCAAATGAGACTGCATCTAAGTATAGCAGGACATTGTCTGTCCAATACTTAAGGGTAGTATTGTTTAGG
Source organism: Cassiopea andromeda (assembly GCA_018155075.1). Taxonomy (NCBI): domain Eukaryota; kingdom Metazoa; phylum Cnidaria; class Scyphozoa; order Rhizostomeae; family Cassiopeidae; genus Cassiopea; species Cassiopea andromeda. The sequence continues at coordinate 133,874 of WIPJ01001348.1, forward strand.
GCCTTAGCTGCATAAGCAACTCTCTTTTTTGTATCTAGCAGTGAGAATCCCTTTTCTCCTCGGCTGAGCATATTTAAATCCAGATTTATTCAAAATTCTAGACAACTTCCTAGTGCTTACATGATGCAGCTCACACTCCATTGCAACAAGCCCTACATTAATATTTGGATTTTGTTCTCTCATAGACTTAACTTTCCTGAGAGAACTACCCTTATCCCTAGCGCTTAATACTGGAAGCCTACCACTCCCTTTTTGGGCGGTTTACACTTCATACCCTGCTTTAATATATGCGCTACACTAGAGTTTTGAAATATTACATCGAATTGCGATCTTACGAAATGGCCAGTTGAACTGTTCTCTCAAGAAGGTAGCAAAGGCTGTCTTCTTTTCTGAAATTTTCACCTGTCTCGCCATCACACTTTAATATTTGAAACCATTAAAAGTCGATTTATATCGCCACAGGCAACCTTCTATAACAGTTTTCCGAATTTGCAAATTAATCTGTCGAATATTGCCATCAAACATTTGAAAACGAGGTTACGTCTTTTGCGATTTATTATAAGGACAGTACTAGTGACAAATTTGTTTTTTTGCATTATGTAGAGCCTACAACCGTCCTGGGTACGACGTTAAACTGTAGCTCTGGGGCACCCTTGAGCAAGGTCAGCACCCCAGTTAGCTCCCCGAGCCAGGGTCACTGTGAAGTTGGTGGAAGCAGGGCAATGGATGCCCCTTGAGAACATATGCGGTTCAACTGCAATGCCTGGTCTCACTGGACCTATGCCTGGCAGTTTCCTTCAGTGTTCTGGAGTTTTCTAGCAGGGATAGCCCCTCCTAGTTAGTTGGAGACTGCAAACTGGAAAGGGGCCTGGGGAATCCATCCAGCTAATTTTTTTCTGCTTTGTGCTCACAGTGCAACGTCTTCCCGACCACCCTCTAAATCATCATGTTGAACACAAACTCTAAAAATCCATACCACATCGCTTGTCACGTGGGTGACCAAGGAGCGCCTTGTTCAGTGGATGACCAGGCTGGACATGGGAACTATGCTACTGGAAAGAACCTAAATCATATCCAACTCAGAAACATCCTAAAAGTGGGAACCTGGAACGTTCGAAAGCTTAAAGAACTTGGGAAGCTTAACAACACTTGTAACAAAATGGACAGGTACGATCTGAAACTCCTCGGTATCTGTGAGACCAACTTGAACGGACAAGGTAGCTTCACTACCTCCACGCATCATTCAGTTCTGTTCTCTGGGAATGAAAAAGGATATAACCACGGAGTAGCAGTCATCCTCTCCAAGGAAACAAAGAAGACTCTTATTGGTTATAGTCCTGTTAATGACAGAATTTTGAAAGTCAGACTCCATGCAAAACCACACAATGTATCCTTCATTCAATGCTATGCACCAACTTCAACAGCTAGTAACGAAGAAATGAAGACCTTTTATAATACCTTGCAGGAAATGATCAATTCCATCCCCAATAGAGACATGAAGCTATTAATGGGAGACTTCAATGCCAAAGTTGGTTCTCAAAACATCTCTAACTCAATCTATGGAAGGTTTGGTCTGGGACATCAAAATGACAACGGAGATCTTATTGATTTCTGTAGCACAAACAATCTGACAATCACAAACTTCTTCTTATAGTGTCATGGCATTTGATACCGTAGACGGATCATGGCGGTGCTTTTTCTCTCCATCTTTTCCTATCTCTTGCAACATTGGTTAACTGTTTTCTATTTTTAACTCTAAATCTCTCCATTATCCAATCTAACATCTTCAATCTCTGTCTTCCTCTTGCCCTTTTCCCTATCATTTCAGCTTCCAAGATATTTTTCTCTCTCCCTCCTTCTCTTCTCAACTCATGCCCAACAAGTCTCCATTATCTCCTTCTGATAGTGGTTAAAAGTTGTCTTTCTGACCCTACTTTTTCCAACACTACTTCATTAGTCAGTTTTTCTGTCCATGATATCCTCATCTTTCTCCAGAACCACATTTCTGTCGCCTTAAGCTTTTGCTCCATATTCTTATTTATTGTCCACGACTCGCATCCATACAATAGCACAGACCAGATATAGCACTTCAACAAACGCTTTCTAACTCCCAATCCTAAGCTCCTTGCGCATAATAAATTTTTCATATCCATAAATGCTTGCTTAGCTTGTCCAATTCTGCATCTAATATCCATATCTGATCTCCCATCCGATGTTATCCAACTGCCTAAGTACTTGAAATTATCTATTTGCTTTATCTGCACACTGTTCACTGCCACACTACATACCGGAGCCTGTGCCTTCTTGCTAGCAACCAAAACATAAGTTTTGTCACAGTTTATCCTTAAACCAAGTCTCTCACTTTCCTTTGCAACAACTTTCAACAGCCTTTGTAGCTTCTCCTCACTATCTCCAAACAATGCTGTGTCATCTGCGTATCGAAGATTATTATAGTTTGTTCCTTCCAGATCAACACCATCAGACATTCTTATTGTCTTTAGAGCTTCTTCACTGTACAGATTAAACAAATCTGGTGATAGGATACATCCTTGCCGAACACCCTTTTGTATATATACCCATTCACCAAGCTCTCCCTTTATTCTTATTGCCGCTTTCTGGCCATAATACATATTTCTTATCAGTCTAAGATCTTTTCCATCTATATTCAACTCTTGTATCAATTGCAGAAGCTTGTTATGTTTCACACAATCGAACACCTTAACATAATCTATGAAACAAATATACCAATCCTTTTGTTTTTCAATATATTTTTCCATGATTGTTCTCAAGCAAAGAGTGGCATTTCTTTTTCCCTTTCCAGGCTTGTATCCGAATTGTTCTTCCGATAACTTTTTTCTAAAGATACTCTTATTCCTATTTAGCACTACACGTAAGATTATCTTTGTTACATGGCTGATAAGGCTAATTGTCCTGTGTTCTTTACAATCTATTGTTCCTGGCTTCTTTGGCAGAGCAATGAATATTGATTCTATCATTTCATCAGGTACATTTTCAGATTCGTACACAGAATTGGTAATATCAGTGATCTTTTCAAGCCCAAAAGTCCCTAAAGCCTCTATCATTTCAAATGCTATCTCATCATTTCCCACTGCTTTGTTTTTCTTCATTTGTGTCATTGCATTTCTTATTTCATCTCTTGTTATTGGATTCCCAGTCATCTGCTTTTTAATTACTAGCCTATCTATTCTATCAGTATCTAAATATAGACTATTAATGTACTCTGTCCATCTCTTCTTAATTTGGTCTTGTTCCATCAACGCATTGCCATCTTCATCTTTTATGCAACTAGATATATGCCATTTTTTCTTATTAACTACAGCTTTCACTTTTTCATGCATTATTTGAAAGTTTTTATTTTCTAATTCTTCGATCTCTTCACATTGTCGGTTTAGATACTCTTCCTTTGCTGCCCTACACATATTTCGAATCCTCATATTTACCCTTCTGTACTCATCCGTGTCTTTCTTCACTCTGCGTCTAATTTTCATGTGATCCATAATCTCTGATGTCATCCACTTCTCAGCTGTCACTCCACAATTAGGAACACACTCTTGAGCACTATTCACCAAGACTTTCTGTAAAGTTTTCCACTTTTCAGTATCATATCCACAGTGTTTGTAACGATCTTCCACTTTCTGACAGAACTTGGTCCTCACATTTGTATCTTCTAATAGCACATTCCATTTCATCTTATGCTTCATTTTACTTCGCTTCAACTTTTTCAGATTTATACGTAATTTACCCATCAACAGAATATGATCACTGTCACAGTCTGCACCTGGATATGTCCTTACTCCTGCAATAGCATTTCAAAAGCGTTCGTTAATCATAATATAGTCTATTTGATTTCTACAAGTGCCTCCAGGGCTCTTCCAAGTGTACAAGTTCTTCATGTGATGTTCAAACCACGTGTTCATAATTACAAATCTGTTCGCTGTGCATCATTCTACTAACCTACTACCCCTTTCATTTCTCTGACCTAGGCCAAAAGGACCAACTGCTCTACCATCCCTCTCTCGGCCTACTTTTGCATTTAAATCACCCATAACTATTCTAATGTCTTGTGATCTACACTGTGTCATTGCTCTATCGAGTTGATCATAAAATTTGTCTACTTCATCATCAGTGTTATCAGCTGTAGGTGCATAGCATTGGATTAAACAAATATCAAATGGCCTTCCATTCAGCCTTACCACCATAACTCTTTCTGAAATACACCAGAATCCACTCACACATTTTGCAGTTTCCTCATCTAAAAGTATTCCAACGCCATGCTTTGTTCTGTCCCTCCTGAGTATATAAATGTAGTTCCTTCAGATGCTAATTTTCCGGATTGTGTCCACCTTACTTCACAAACCCCCAATATATTAATCTTCATTCTTTTCATTTCCATCATTATGTTATCCATCTTTCTACTTTGGTTCATAGTTCTAACATTCCATGTCGCAATCCTCTTATTTAAAGAGCACATGAAATGAAATTTTTTTCGCCTTGTATATCACAAACAGACACAAAAAATGACATATTTGATATTTATAAGTAAATATGATCCGCGAAAGTAATTTTAAATTAGTGTAAAAGAACGCGATTTTACCCTTGCTGGTGGCTCTGCTAAAACGCGGCCAAATGCAAATGTGACGTCAGATTGTTTGTTGGTAAGACAGCACAGGAAAATGTCGAGTGACTGCGATGTGGAGTTGAACGTGGGAGAAAGAAAAAAGGAGGAAGACACCGTGTAGCTGGCAGCCCAAGTCAACAGAGCTACAGAAATAATAGTTATACTTCTGGCATTACGAT
>WIPJ01001348.1:140723-154517 GCA_018155075.1 Cassiopea andromeda
GCATGGTCTTCATGCTGGGTTGTGCAAGCATAAGTGTCAGTCAATCGGTCGAACACAACTTTTCCATAAGCTTCGGCTATTTCATGGCAATATAGAAACTCTCGAGATCCAACTAACAGCTCTGGACGACAATGGGAACAAACACACTAATTTTAACCCTCTCGTATCTATTTTCTAATTCCTGCCGTGTAAGTCCATCCACATCCTTGTTCTCATTATCTACGGCCTGGTTTTGTCCTCTAATGAAATCATCTTTGGGAACCAGTGGTTCATTCAAGTACAGCTCAAAGATACTAGCGACAGCAGTTACTTCTATTTCCTCGTCACTATCATTACTGCCATAATACTCATTATCACTCTCAGAATCAATCGCTAACATCGTGGCCTATATGAACTCGACAACAAGATCGTGATTCTTAACAAACAATCTGACGTCACATGCAAGAATAAAGCTCGGCCCAGTCTCCAATCGAAAGAGCCACCAAATAGTGCCAGTAACAAGTGGAAATTAACTATTTCCAATCATTTGCCGAAAATTTAAATATAAAATTCGTTATCAGCGTGTTCAAATTGCCCACCTCCGACATAATTTTTTTTCATTTCATGTGCTCTTTAAGTTATTAGTTCTGCATACAATCGCAGGATAACGGTCGGGTATCACCTGTAGCACATGATGGTCCCTACCGAATGAGACCCCACCTTTAGGATCTTTCACGTTGTTGTCTGTTTTTCTGCTCACAGACATTTCCATGATTATACGAGGCAGAATACGACAGTGGTTTGCCTTTGCCTTCTGTCAGGTGAGTTTATAGAGATCACCACCTCTCTTCTCAGAGAGTCTTCTGCCTGCAAACAGCCATTGCTCTCTGAGGTCGTAGCCCATCTGCCTTCACCACCAGTTTCCAGCTGGATCCGCCATTGGCTATCGCTCCTAGCCCTGAGCAAGGGACCCTTCCAGGTACTACCAGCTGGGTCAGCTAGGCCTGGGGCTCTCATAAGGGAAGGATCAACCACATCCTTGAACCTACATCATAGGTCCTGCTACCCTGCAATCACAAACACAATGTTTAAACATCACCCTAGACACTTACACACCTGGACTTCACCCGACCTGAAAACTCGTAACCAGATTGATTACATACTTCTTTGCCAGAAATGAAGAAGTTCCGTTAAGAATGTGAGAACAAGGCCAGGTGCAGACTGCAACAGTGACCACCAACTTCTTGCAGCGGATATCAAATTCAACCTGAAGAAGATGAAACAACCTCCACCCCAATCAGATTTGACTATGAAACGCTAGATGACAACTACAGAGTCAGAATTACGAACAAATTTGCATCTCTTCTGCTTTGCGAGGAAGAATGATCGGCTGATGACCTGTGGAAGGCTGGCAAAGAAATTATCATTCAAACCGCTGCAGAAACAATTGACAAGAAAACAAAGAAACGTACCACTTGGATCTCTGATGAAACACTTGAAGAAATTAAGATCAGAAGAGAGATTAAATCAATATGACTTGACAGTCCATTAGGCCAAGCTCTTTACAGAAATCAAAACGCAAAAATCCAAAGAAAGATGAGCAAAGACAAAGAGAAATTCATCGAACAACAATATTTGAATATTAAAAAAAATGCTGTCAAAAACTCTACCAAAGAACTCTATAAAGGAATCAAAGATCTGACAACATCTTTCAAATCATCAGCTGATACCATCAAGTCAGAAGACGGAACAGTTCTCTGTGATGGAGATGAAGTCAAAGAAAGGTGGAAAGAGTACTGCTACAAACAGTACGAGAAAAATGACAACTTGCAAGCTATCCATCTCGATCTCATTGTTTCTGAACCTGAACCTCCACCCCTTATTGATGAAGTTAAAGAAGCAATCAAAGATCTTAAAAATTACAAGAGTCCTGGAGCAGATGAAATCACTGCTGAATTAATCAAGAATGGAGGTCCGAACATCGAAGCTTTCTACCACAAACTCTGCTGCAAAGTGTGGAATGACCAGAAGTGGCCTGCTGATTGGGTGAAGTCTGTTTTTGTACCAATCCCAAAAAAAGGAGACACGTTGCAGTGCACCAACAACAGGACCATCGTGCTTATTAGCCACAGCAGCAAAATCCTTCTGAAAATCATCGCAAAGAGAATGCATTGGAAAATGAAGGCTGACATTGCTGAAGAACAAGCGGGATTCAGAGCTGGAAGAGGCACAAGAAACCAAATCCTGAATTTAAAAATGGTCATTGAAAAGAACTGTGAACATAACAAAGATCTGTTCCTCTGCTTTGTCGACTACACCAAAGCTTTTGATACTGTCGCACATGACATCATTTGGAAAAACATGCAAGACAAGGGCTTCCCAGAACACATCATCCTCCTACTGAAATGGATGTACAGCGATCAAAAAGCAGCTGTGAGAACCACCTACTGATTAACAGATTGGTTTGAAATTGGCCAAGGAATGAGACAAGGTTGCATCATTTCCCCAAACCTGTTTAATATCTAATCCAAAGTTATCTTAAGAAACTCTTTTTCTGGATTTGAAGGGTCAGTGAAAGTCAGTGGGCACTCAATTACCAACTTGAGATATGCAAATGATGTAGCACTTATGACTGGAAGTATGGAAGAACTTCAAGATCTAGTAGACAGAGTCCGTCATGAAAGTGAAAATCAGGACTTTTTCTCAATCCAAAGAAGACAAAAGTTATGAAGATCAGAAAGAAGCCCAATGACAACGACGAAACGATCATCAAAATCAACAACGAGCCGATAGAGAACGTCAAAAAATTTACTTATCTTGGAGTAGTCTTCACAGACAATTACGACGACAGTGTGGATAAAAAAAGGAGACTTGCGATTGCTAAGAACACGACTGTCACTCTAACAAAGATATGGAAAGACAAAAACATCTGTCTTCGAACCAAAAAATGACTTCTCACCTCATTAGTGTTCCCTATTGCCACCTACGGAGCTGAATGCTGGTCGCTCAAACAGTCTGATAAAAAGAGAATTGACAGCTTCGAGCTCTGGTGTTACCAATATCTGCTTCGTATCAGCTGGACAGAGAAGAAAACCAACGAAGAAGTGCTCCAACAAATCAACTGTGAACATCGATTGATTGACATCATCAATGCAAGAAAGCTCAAATTCATCGGACACATCCTACACAGCGGCAACCTCGACAATGTGCTCCTGACTGGCATGGTCTTTGGCCCCAGAGGGCGAGGACGTCCTAAAATGTGGTTCTGGGATGACATTCGCCAGCTAACCAGTATGGGCATCAGAGAAGCAGTTCGACTGGCACAGTGCCGGGACAGCTGGAGACTGATAGTGCAGAGGGCCATGGCTGGTCGTAATCGACCAATCTGTTGATAATGAGAGCCTACACCTAATATTTTGGCATACAGGACATATAGCTGCAAGCTCATATACTGTCATGTCTTTTACATGCATTTCGAATGGACAAGTAGAAGAAAATTTACCCCATTTCGTTAGTATGACGTCACAGGGTTCATTTATGCAAAACTTTTTTAACCATCGTAATCAACGCCCTCGAAACCCCTGACCTTCCCATTGATTGCAGCTCAATCTTCTATATCCTTCGAATTTCATGTCAGACAATACTTGCCAAAAGTCCCTGGGACACTTTCAAAAAGTTATGAAAAACTATAGCCTTCTCAGCATTTCAATCACTGTGCCTTCTAAGCACCCCCCTTCCCCCTAATACAGTGTTGTTCTGTTCCTGAGAAATTTGGCGTAATTGTGCATGAAAAATTTTTCCGTTACCGCATGAAAAATTCTCAAAAACCAACATTTTTTAGGGGGAGGAGGGGGACGAATTTTCCGTCCAGATAAAAATTTGCAAAATGTCCCAGGACTTTTGGCAAGTATTGTAGCTGAAGTAAAGTTAGATTTAGAAGGATGAATAGTGAAACCTAAATAACCCAACAGCTTCATTGTTTCAATTGTTGCCTTGATGCAATCATCATAAGATTCATCACTAATGATAATGTCATCAATATAAGCTGATACAATATATCCTTGTTGTCTCAAAAGGGCGAGAACTGGCTTTAATAATTTTGTAAATTTTCTTGGTCCACTACACAAACCATTAGGCAAACATACAGACTTATATAATTTGGCTGCAAGGTCAGACTAGAATTTCAAATATTTCTGATGAGATTCAGAAATAGGAACAGAATAGTAGGCATCTTTAGTATCTACTGTGCACATAAAACAATTTGGTCTTATTGATTTAAGAACCTTATCAAAAGTGTCCATTTTGAAATGGCTATAAGGCATAGATACATTCAATCATCTTATGTTAAGAATCATTCTGAAAGAGCCATCATCCTTGGGCAGCAGAAATACTGGAGAAAGAAATTCATCCTTCTCATGGGAAGGAAGCTCTATAACACCTTTATCAAGTAGCTTACCAATCTCCTTCGCTACACTTTGAATTTCAGTGTAAGAAAAAGTTGTAGTATTATTATAATCCGAATTCAAAGTGGCTGAAGAGCTCAAAACTGGCTTACCAGCCACTGTTTGTAGTGTTTCAAAGTCACATGTGACACTTTTCCATTGAGCTTGAAAATCTTTACTACAACCTCATCTAAAATGCTTAATTCTGTATAAAAAATAGCTAGATAACTCAGAAATAGAGGACAGAAAATTATTTTCATTTATATCCTGGATGGCTTTTGGTTTCGGCAATAAAATGGGGATTTCTGGCCTCTCTCTAAAAAAGAATGCTGACCACGGCCATAAGATGCATGGCCCTGATGAGATGGCTGATGATCATACATATGACGTCTAGAAATGTCTAATTGGGGTTCGCCACAGCAACTTGGGCAAGGCGCTTTGCTTCCCTTTCTTCCTTCACTCTTTTATCAAATTCATCCCCAATAAATGAATGGAAACTTGAGAAGATGAATCACAAAGCCCTTGAATATGTTTGTTTAAGAGATTTCTAGCATTTGCTTTTTGCATATTCGACAGAGTTACACTCGTATTAGCAAGTACGGAGATAGAGTCAAGAGGTTTCACATCGATGGATTTTACATCTACAGGCTTGTCAGCTTGTTCAGCCTGAACGAAATCATCTGCAATTGATGACATAATATATGAAGATTTGCCTACCATCTACTGAACATTATATAACTTCTTCTCCCTAAAAGCAATAAAATCTCTAAAAACATTCATTTTCATGATAGGCTTTGGCATTGTTGGCACCATCACATTTTCCAATATTGCTAGATAGGTATATTTCTTTGGATAAATTCTCTGGATGGGTAAATTTTCCGTCATCTTAGACCTTGGATTCTGCCACAGGTTCTCAATTTTAGTCGCAAGTTTCTTTAAGAGAAGACTAGGGTCTTTTGTCTGTACAGATATCAGGGAGCTCATTTCCCACATAATCAAGAAGCTCATCCTCCATGTTCAGAGGTGGCTTAGACATTTCAGAACGCTCGGAGACATGCTTGGAGTGAAGCAAAGAGTCAATACTATGCTCTAATTTTGAGCCCTTGGATAATATAGTGTCCAATGTATTAGCAGGAGATGCAGCTTCCGAGTAAGGTCGGGAGTGCAACACAATGTTGTGGTCAAAAGAATCGTGAGTCTGAGAGATAGACATCACTTCTTCAGGCCTCTTTCGTTTACCCGAGGTTGAAGTAAAAGGTTCAGAATTTGAAGGTTCCTCATGGTAAAGGACGAAACTAAACTCTTGCCTCTATTAATATTGTATTCAACAAACTGCTTGACTATGCCAGTCAAAGCAGAAATGTCTTTCCGCACGTCCTGTAACTTTGCAACTTGCATATTAGGAATTGCAAGGTTATCACTATATTCAGAAGATTTTCCCACTCCTTCGTGCATAGCTACTTGTGGGGTAGAATCAGTAGTATCTGAAATACTACGTAGCATAGGAAGAATTTTGTTATCCATAACTAAAAAATAAGAATAACTAGTATGAACACCTTGAAAAAAACTCAAAGAGATCAGTACAATTAAAGAAAAAAATGCAGAGAAAAGCAGAAAAGAACTTAAAAATCACTTGATTGACACTTGACTCCACTTTCTTCTTCTCAGGTCAAAAGTCGCCGGTTGAAGGTCGAATGCAACGTGTTGCTCATATAAATACCGAAAGGAATTTGGGCTCTAAGGATGGAAAATATTCAGGTCAAAAGACTCCCCTTTTCAAATTCCACTTTATTCATCGAGTTCTCAAGCCCTGGATCTCTGATAGGTTGACAAGTTTGTGGACTTTTTTAGTTCTCAAAGCTTCAGTTTTTGTCGTTCTTGAACAATGAAGAACTTGTGAAAGCCAGGAGAGAAGTTGCCATCCTTGCCAAGATATTTGATGAACTGTATCATCAACCCAAGCTTAATGTGCAGATGTGGAAGTTTGATCCTATCATTTTAATGGTCCCATCATTGTTATGATCCTATCATTTTCATGGTCCCATCATTGTTGTGATCCTTTCATTGTTATGATCCTTTCATTTGCATGATCCCATCATTGTTATGATTCTATCATTGTTTACCAACAACTTCTTGATGGGCTTCCTTGCTCAGCGAGGTAGCAGCTCTTCCCTTGCAGACCACTTCTTCGTTTTGTAATCGCACACTCAGTCTGAACTGTCCCACATATATTGAAGGCACGAATACTTGGTAAATCCTTATATTTGTCCTGGCAAAAGCTCATCTGCAAGTCCACGAAAGTCGCCCACTCATGCTAATCATAAAAGGTCTTCTCGGTGTTTTTTTTTTTACCAACAACTTGCAAAGTATTCAGAACATACAACATACTCATTTTCAGGAAATAGGAAAATAGTTTCTGCATCATACAAAGGAAAGCTTTCCATCCATGAATACAAAAACAGCAATGTTTCTGTCGAGATGTCTAGAAATTTTGACGTGATTGAGCAAAGCCAATGTGATTTTCGGACTCTGTGCATTCAAATTGCACTGCATCAGCTCAAAACACTACAACATCAAATTTAGCAATGACCAGTGTAATATACCAATACAGAGCTATGCACCATCCTCCGTTGTTTATTTTTCTGAATTTATTTCAAGCAGCTAATTTTTCGTGTATAGTTGTAGTTAGTTGCTCCAATCAGAAGACCCTGATATTTGCGCTGCTTCCAATAGAGATACACATCAAATTCATGTATTGGGAGTTGTGGCCTTTATCCAATACTTGTTTGCTATGAACTATGCTTTGTTAGGCTTTGCTATCGCTGGACATATTGCCCCTTAGGATTGCTGGATATGAGGAATCTTTAATGTTTGTTTCACTCTGATAAGTAGAAGTTTGGAAACTAATAAGTTATCTATTAGATGGAAATACGTTTTTCATACCGATGCCTGTGTACAACATGAAAATAGCTGCTATAAAAAATTGAGCGCTCAGTAAACTTGCAATTGCTAGTTTATTTCTCTACTGTAACTTGTTTTTTTGACTTCACTGCTTATTTTATACACTTGTTTTGACCATCATCACACGAAAATTGATGACTTCAAGCTCTTGTGTCATTGTATTTTACTGTATTTTAAACGACTTCCTTACCTTCGTGTCAACAATGGTTATTTAAAACTCTTTTTGAATGTCATTTGTCAAAATTTTATGAAACATCCAAGAAGTTTTTGAATAAGACTGCGTTTTGGTAATCTCTTTTAGGTGGTGATCTTCAAAAGTTCCTAGCATCTGAAGGAGAGTTGAGTGAATCTGATAAACTGAAGTTTTTTCAAGATATAATGCTTGGAGTTTGCTATATCCATTCAAAGTTAATAGTTCACGCAGATATTAAATGTATGTACCAGAGATGGGGTATTTAATTTTAGTGCTTATAGTCAAAATAGATTGAGGGAGGTCATGATCCCTGTATTTACGATGCTAGGTTTAATAGCATACACCAGCCCAGAATCCTCAATGGACGTAGGTAATGGTTGTCTGGGCTAACTAAGGTTTTGCGCGAGAGAAAATAGTCTCAGATACTGGGAGTTAGACTCAGTATTACTCTTGATTACAATAGTCACTATTTATATACATTCAATTGATTGAAATTTAGTACGTGAACAATCCTCCTAGATAGGAATCAGGACGTGCAGGGAAGATGTGCCCCTCCCACTTTCAAAACTTCGTATGTCATGTACGCCTTTGCAGTTTAAAGTTGCCCATTTTTGTTTGTTAGGGTGCCCGCTAGATGCACGTGTTCCTATAGTTTGGTTGCTTTCTACGTTCTACGTTCATGGAGTCACGTATTGCATTTTCACTGAATACTCAGCTTTCTGAGCTTTCAATCCATAATTTAAGCCTTCAGTTGAATCAAAATTTTAATCTTGATGAATTTACATCGTTTCGTTCTGCTTTTCTACAATTTTAGCTTTTTCAATTCTATTTTTATTAGCTCAAAATATATTGGTTGTCTCACGCAATGATGGTCATTACCGGGCTGTTCTAAGCGACTTTGGATTGTCCTTACGAACGACTTGCCCAAGTTATTCCACAATGAAAGTTAGGGGGACAGTTCGATATCGCAGTCCTGAGGTTTGTTTCATTTTCACAGTGTAAGTTGCAGTGTTTTATGACAGAATTTTAATTTAAAAGCATATTTTTTGCAGGTAAAGTGTATCCTGCACCAAGAAAATGCTTCCGATGATCAGCTTTGTATTTTTTGGCTACTGAACTTCATTTTTTGGTTACCTGTGAATTATTAAAGTGGATCCCCACCAACTGTTGTCGATATGCTTAAATTGCTTAGTCAATATAAGACGGGGCTATTTAAAGGTGTATCTGCAAATTGGTTACCAGCTTAAAAGGTGCCAGTTGGTCGTAGATGAACCGAAATAACCAAACAGTTGGGCTGCAGCACCGGGAAAGACTTTGAACCTAGTCCTACTAGGAATGCTGCGTCAGACTGGGTGGTGGAATATTACATATTTTTGAAATATTTTAGAACATGGGCATTCATGTACTCATTTCTAGACAATTGAGGTAGGGAATGTATTTGCCGAGCTAAAAACAAAATAAAATTGAAAGAAATGGAGCAAAAGGGAAGAAAGCAATGTAGGTAAATCCAGGATTCATAATTTTTTTTGAAAAGAAAGTATGTTTTGAATAATTCCTACTTTTTGTGTATTTATTTGTTCTCTTCAAATCGAATTGTATATAGAACAGAGCAGGCATGCCGGAAGCACATCAGGACAAGGGGACAGCTTTTTCTCCTATGGAGCACCGCTCCACGCCCTTTTTAATGACTACGCCCTTCACTTGACGCAAGCAATAACAATAGTTTTCTGGATGTTAGCTTTGAGCCACCAAGTTATTTTTTAGAAAAGTTGCTGCCTTTCAAGAAGGCGTGGGTGCTTAAAAATTGTTCCTCTAGAAATTGCAAGTCATCCAATAACTGACCCTCAACTTTCAAATTTAACACTTCCTTTTTGCTATGACCTTCTTTTTTCATTTTATAAGAAAAGGGGTGTAGTAAAGTGACATTATACAAACTGGAGCCCAGACTCTATCGGAAGTATTACGTAATTGTTTATTATTCATTGTTCGAAGTCGTATGGCCTAAGCGTATTTGTTTTCTCTTGCGTGCTGGTCTATTAGATACAACTAACATTTACAAGGGGCACTCCCATTAAGTAATACTCCCAAGGGTGATAGGAACTTGGTTCGAGTTTACAAATTTCCGAGTTAGTTAGATCTCTCACTAAGTTGGATTTTTTTGAAAAGGTGCAAAAGAGTCTGACTTGTTAAGGTTTGCTTCATCACCTTATATCTGGTACTCACTGGGCATTTAAGGTGCCATCCAAAAAGACCAGTTCTTAATATTAAGGGGTGGGTGGGTATGCGCTATTTTAAGACAAACTGTTATAATAAATATAGGGGTGGGAGTGTATATTACTTTTGTTACATAAAACCAATAATTTAGTGCAATAATTCAACTTTTTCACTGTCCGATGAAGGCTTCCAAAAAATACTCAAATAAATAGAGTTTAATACCTTATTGAAGTTGAGTCTTGCGCTACCCTTAATCATTTTTTCGTTTCATTGATCTTGAGCTATTCTCATTTGTTATACTGCATCAAGTTATATTATGCACATGGACATAGGCTGGTGTTGGTGGGGAGGGGGTCAAAATGGCAATTTTTCCGTTGCGTACTTTTTGAATGCTTTACTCTCAGTGAGTACCAGGCTTTCAAGCGTTGATGAAAAGAGTTTAGAGAATCATGTTCCTACAGATCATATAAAAGAATTAGAGTATCTATGGTTTCTTTCGATTTTGATAACATTGAAGCAATTAATTCCAACAATACTGTCAAACCTCCAAACCTTGAAAGCAAGTCGGGGGCAAAATTGATCAGGTAGCCCAAGTAGAATGGACGTGTAAAGTGGAGTATTTTTGCCAAAGGAGCCTATAAGATCCTTACGACTAAGCGTGGGTGCTCAGGGTGTTACAACTTTGAGGCTAAACGTCATAAGAACCAAAGATTAACTGATATGTTGAATACAGACTTTGAATGCAGAGGGTCAAAATTTCGAGAAACACCCAAACTTTGACTGAAAGCTCGTTTACTGTCTTACCAGCAGCGATTGGGTACCAGGTGGCAATAATGGGGAGATTAAGGGGGTGAAGAAAAGAACGGGCAGCTTGCCGCATATACCGGCGGTGGCCCAACTTAAGCTTCCTCTACAGCAGACAATTCCTTATGCACAAATTTATGCAGAATTCTACCTTTGCTGTTTTGCACTTAAAATCATGTCTTTCCATATAGCTGTGCCAGACAAGTTCCTATAATACATTTTCTTCTGATGTCTGGGCTTGTGGATGCGTCCTCGTTGAAATTGATACAAGAAGTGCACCTTGGGTTATTGCCGCTGAAAGAAGCATTCAATCTCTAATTTACACAGTAGGTATCATTAAATTATTTTGTTGATTGAAATTCAGCGGTGGCTAAGCCTATTTAAGATATGTATTGCCTTTTTTCCATAGTAGGTTATGGCTGTCTACCTAAGGGTAACACTTTGCTGGACATAAGATCCCCCTAACTCCACCTCCTATTCTTTCCTATTTCCCATTTAGCAAGCATATTGATCCGATTTTTCATAGCCTTTATTAGAATATTTAGTTTAGATTTCTCTTGACATTTGAATATTCAGTTGTGTATACATGAACTCAACTTGCCTCTGCTATATTGGTAGTATTTCAGATCCTTGTCATTCTTTTTTGCTACTGTGATGAATTCAGCCGTGTGTTGCTAATTAGACTCATTGAATTGCAGATTGGTAGTGCATGGCAGCCACCGATTCCTGATGGCGCGTCTGATGTATTAATGAAGTTATATGAAGGGGCCCTGGCCTTGCAACCTGAACATAGAAGAACGGCGAATGAAATCTGCTCCATGGTATGCCTTTCTTCATTGTATTTTTGGGCATGTGTAACTAGTGGCAAACCCTAGGTCGCCAGTTTTGGGATGTTGATCGCGATGGTTTTGTATAATGAACTATTTCATTGAAAATCTAGAGCAGCTTTGCTCGAAAACTTGATTTAACGGGAATTTTGTGGCCCGCGAAGGGATAGAATGATATTATAAACATATGTTATACATCAGCTTTGATTATATTACTGTCAATGTTTTTCCTTTAACTTTGGTTCTCCTTAGGACAAGGGTTGAAAATGCGGCCCCACTCTCCTAGAAAGCAATCCTGCTTTAGAGCAAGTAATATCTTGCCTTTCATGCTGAACCACTTTTTTTGCAATAAAATTTATCTACAAATATAAATATCTCTTCCTCTCTACCTACTATCTTTTTTTATATATAGTTCATTCTCACTATGAAAATACCACATTTATTTTTACTTTTCAGCTAGAGTCTTTGGAATACGAAAGGCATCAAAAGTAGATTGCTCCTAGCATACCGACCTCGAACTTTCTGCGCCATGATGCCCGAATAACATCGATAGGTCTCAATCGAAGCTAAGAATTGAACATAACAGCTGCTGGGGATTTTGTATGGATTTTTAAATATCAAGTAGGAGCGTTAGCTCACGTTTTTATGAAACTGAATTAGCTTGGCAAATACTATCAATACGATAAATGCTGTTTGAAAGCTCTTTTTAAGACGATGCCATGCATATTGCCACTCTGTGGTTCCCAATTACCCTTTGTAGGTGTAGTAGCATTATATCATCTGAGTTGTTTCGCCCGTGCCATATAGACAGCTTTTGTAATGCCATATATTTTGCTCATTATCCATAAAGGATTCTGCTTGTATATTTACATTTATAATATCCTCCATTTGTGCAGCTTTGTAGTGTTTGCTGTTTTCATGAACTTTTTCAAATGGGAATTGATTCACATTCATTATTCGGAAGGTTATCTTTGGTCTCCGAAAGAGTTCCAGGATTCCCAAATTAGCGTGCTTGATTTTCCAGACCCAGAGTTTATTTATCAAATTACTGCAACTTGAAATAGACAGACCTCAGTTCCACAAAATTGTACTGTAGAGACTGGCCATTATTCCCGGGACCGGCATGGACGGAAAAGTAATATTTCTCTTGAAAAGTCGCAGCCAATCCATGTTTCCATTGGAATTTCGGACCCCTTCAAAAGTTCTACCAGAAAGCTCAAACCCCACAATAAATTGCAATGTATATACCTTGCACTTTACAACTACGCACTTCTACTTTTAATTTGATAAATAGCCAGGGGCCACTGCCAAGAATATTGTAAAGAACAGATATCTTTGCCAACAGAAGCAGCCTACTAACCTCAAGAAATGGCGTTTAGGGATGACTCAATTCTCAAATTAACCTTTTGCAGAAGCCCTCCATTCAGAATTGCTTCATACGCCCCTCATTACGAAGACTCACAAATGATCAACATAGAAGTCTTATCTTTGGTGCCCTGTTGATAATTTTTGCCCCCGCGCCCTTTTCTTGTGCAGGGACACATGATTCTTTCTCTAGTAATACTGCTTTAATTAGACGGTACCTCGGATGAGCACCTGCTTATGTACGTGTGCAAAATGAGCGGGAATTTAATTCTAACTGTTGCTTGTTTAACTGAGCTTCAGTCTGAAGTAAGCCTTTAGCTATACTGCATTTCGTGCCCTGTGCTGTTTCAATCTTCACTCAATTCCTCATACATCCTATGCCTTGGCCCAATAGATTACCATAATGATCACTTTCCAAGAGCAGCATCATTTGCTGAATTCGATTGAATTCGTTCCGTGTTGTCATCTAAGCTACTCTCCAGTCTGGAATAGACGCCACCCTGATAAATTTTAGAAAAATGCATACCATGACATTCTCATTGCGACCGCCCCCTCCACCTATTGATTTTGAACGAAAATGGATGGAAACAGTTTTAGTCTGTCAGTACAATCAGGAATTGACTTGTATAATCGGAGAAAATGACCTCAGTTTTTGATGATTTTGACTTTATTTCGACGAAACAAGATTGTAGTAGGTACAATCTATTTTATTAATAAACAATACATTTCAACAATAAGCCAATGTCATCGTCAGTACAGCCGAGAAAAGCAACTTCAACTTCACCTTCAATTCTATTAACAAAAATACCTAAATACATATCAATACAATTACTAACATTACCTAAATTAAAATAAATAAGACAAAAACACATGCTACATGTAAACAAAAAACTTAGACATACACTACCTAAATTAACAAAATAAGAACACTACAAGACATTATGTATTTAGATATATTTGTCTAAGGAGGAGCTCCCTAATAGATAAACTAATCGAGAGATCCCCCCCC
>WIPJ01001348.1:164395-179525 GCA_018155075.1 Cassiopea andromeda
CGAATAGCCCCCCCCCCCCATCGAAAGAGCCTCTATTGAATAAGCTCCACCCAAGCATATGACTGTAGCCATTTGAGATTTTATTAGCGATTTATCCAGTTAAGACAGAAACAAGTCAGCCGCCAGATTAAAGAAAAATCGCATGTCCTTAAGATAAGCCCTATTGCATGTGCACCCACGTTCGAAAAGTATTTCGCCACCTAGAACAAAATGGCCTCGCATCTGCAAGTATTTCACTTAGACCAATCAATAGAGAATTCATTGGAACCATATCCAACAATTTTGAATGTATTGTCTTGGCGGGAAGAATATCTCACGCCATCATTTGACAAGTGTAGAGAATATAGAGTATGAATTCTTGCTCTAAAATATGAAAACTGTATCAGAGTGAAGAATGCCAAAAACACGAGAACTTTCCAATGAAGAAAGATTAGCCATAGAGTATCTAAAGGAAAGTGGACTATCATTCGCAAAATTGGAGAGCAGCCGAACTGTCATCATTCTACAGCCCTAACAATTTACAATCAGTTTCTTTCCAGTGGTTCCATTGCGAAAAAAGCAAGAAGTGGGCGTCCAAGTAAAATCAACGAGAGGTGAGAGGGGATAGTTCAAGAACATTAAGAGTACGGAGAACAACTTCCGAAGCAAAGAATCCAAGGCTTCTTCAGCTGACTTTTAAAAATGCAGTGTCTGTGATGTTCTAGGGTTGCGTTGGGCCTAATGGCGTAGGCAGAACTGTGCAATGCGATTAAAGAATGAACGCCTAACGTTATGATTCGTTGCTTCAAGAAAATATATTTGAAAGCATCCGTGACATCCATGGAAATCAAGAAAAAAAGCATTTCTTTAACAGGATAATGCACCTCCTCACCGGGCACAGCTAACGCAACACTCCTTCAGACAGGAGAGCATCAGACTTCTCCAGTGGCCTGCTCAAAGCCATGATCTAAACATTATTGAAAATGTATGGCTATTTATCAAAAACAAGCTCAACAATGATGCACGAGGCCCTCTGATAAACAAAGATAATTGATTCAATGTTTTAATTGTGTTTGGGCTCAAATGCCACCAACTTACATCCATCAACTTTATGTTTCCATTCCAAGAAGGCCTGAGGCTGTCAAAAAAATGCGTGGCTACCCATCAAAATATTGATTGACGATCCGTTTTAACAGTCGTTTTTCGCGATAAAACTTAACTTTTCGATTCTTCAAATTGTACTTTTTCATTGGCTGTAATTTGGCTTCCTGTAGTTTTTGATTTGTTGTTGCAATTCGCATGTAATTTCATAGTTCAATGTGTACCTTGCATAACCACGTGCCAGGTTGCTTGTCCGCCATTACATAATTTTTCGAAGTGGTGAAATACTTTTCGAACGTACGTTTACTTGCAGCATCAAAAAGTAGCTTATTGGTGGAAAAATTTCACATGGAATATGACAAACTACGAGAAAGAGATTCAAAGCCCCCCTTGAATAAGCCCTTCATTGAATAAGCCTCCATGCAAAAGTCTAAAAAATAAATAAACCCTCAGGGGGTTCACTTGACGATTTACGGTATTCACCATGGATGCTGTTCTAAAACTATCTCAAAAATGGCAGTAGTGAGGGCTGTTAGATTGGAAAAATACATGGACTGCGCTAATAGGTGAAAAAGGGTGAAACTTGACACACACGCTCATTATTGGCTCTACGTTAAAACTGTAACGGGAGGCACGCCAAGAAAGTCACGTGACTGCTGATATCAGCATATTTTGTTTTGGAAAATATTTTCGTCAAAACACAACAAGTTGTACATAATTCGAAATGAAATTTTACGTTCTTCAAACTCGTGTATACAACTATAGGTCTAACATACGCTTAATGTTAGTTATTTACGTTTCAAGTATCAATGATGAGGTCATGCAAGTAGTCCTAAAATTCAAATGTTGCCAATATCTTGTTTTCTCAACATTTCTGTAAAAAGCTATTTTAGGCACTCTACAGGCTTAACGGAAAGATCAAATAATTTACATAATTACATAGTCAGGTTAATTATTTGACTTCTTTAATTTCTCCTCTATAGAACGAAGTTAGAATCAGTCACCTAGCAAGTATCCCATGCTACGTCAGATGTTGGATATATGATATCTGGCGCATCGCATTTTCCCCCTTTGATGCGGGAATACACTTTTGTGTAAAGAAACAAAAATTATACGTACGACCTTATTCACAAAGATAAATTGCATAATGGGTTTCTTATGAAGCAATGTCAGACTTCTTCCACCCTAAAAGAACTCATTCTTCTACTAAGGATAATGTTAGAAGTAGTTTCTTAAGTTGTTAAAGCATCTGGAAACAGCAATCACAAGAATGAACTCAACGATACCAGGAATATCAATGGTCGAAGCATTGACTATTGAGTTTTTATTGCTATTACATGCATCAATTGGTCGATTTTCGCAGGCAATGATGAGTTGTTTGTTGTAGAATAGCTCTTGTAAACGTGTTTACTGTATGCAACAGAGTCCTTGCAGTGCGATGAGTATTTCAGGACATGCTATGAAAGTGGTAATTATTCCTCAAAATTGACTTCATTGATGAAAGAGGTCTAACGACTTGGAAGAACTTGTAAGTTACTTCGTGATATTTCCTTTGAATACGCCATCTTTGGTGAAAAGGTTTCCTATCCATAACTTTTGCTGCTCAACACATGATTTTCCTTGACCAGAAGAGGAGTGTTATGATATTGAAAATATTGCAAATTCAGCATCTTCATTCAGACTAAGCATAACCTCCTTTTGCATAATCCATCAACAATACTACGGTAGCAAACCAATTTCAAACAAAATGTTGGAATACCTTTGGATGACAATGATAGGAAGAGCAACGCTATTAAGATTATTTACCAGGAATGGTGCTGAGAAGAAAAAGATATACTTGCTATTATGTACTCTTCACTTAGCTATGCTGAAGAGCAGCTACATCCTTAACCGTTCTGAATGTATGAATTATTAGAGAGACGTATAATTCAGATGAAGCGTGCTCATTCTTGTCTACTCTAACACAACCACTCAATCTTATATTTCAGAATATTTCCTCTTTCTTTCAATGTTGCTTTTGTTGTACTTACTGACACACAAGTTTTGAAACTTCTGCTTTTGATATAAATAGTGGAGAAAGTTCGTCTGGTAAAGAACAGCTATTTAAGTGTTTTCGAAAGCAATTGGTAATACCAGGGGTGAACTGCCTGGTACTTTCATTGGAGTGGATGCCCAAAACACCGGTTGCTCGGAGGGGAAAATGTCTTATATTGAACGCGTGAATTAAAAAAATCTAAATCTGTATTTTTACATCAAATAATAAATGAGGCTCATGACTGGGCTTGGTCAAACTATGCCCAGGATGAAAAGGTTAGCCATTCGAACCCTGATTGGTAATGATAGTGACCAATAGCCGTGCGTGGATACATACTGGATGACGTCGGGCATGTTTGGAATAACATTTAGACCAGTGGTGTCACACCGCGGGACGGTTAGGTGAACGGGGTCTGAGAGGGCTAGGTAGTAGGGATTTTAAAATATGTATAACTCATCGCATGTTTCCTATCTGGCACGCTAAACATTGGTGAAAACTGGGGAACCAGCCTTTTAAATGCCAGCTATTGTAGGAGAGAAAAGTATCGCTAGATATCAGCTTATTCAAAAATACCTTCGGGAACTATATTGAAGGCGTTAGCGGGCAGAATCCTAACCGTGGGCTATATGCTTGACGTATGTTCCACGTAGTAGGAGCTCACACTTGGGGGGGGGGGGTTACAAACTTTCCCCAACAGAGGAAGGAGATCTGAAGAGTAGTCAAAAAATTTCCCATTGTTCTTTCAGAAAATTTGCCTGAATTAAATGCACTTCTTTCCAACTGAGAAAAGCTGCAGTCCCCCTTGCTAACGGCCTATCCTACGCTTATGCATATACACCCTTTTAAGAAGAGCGTCAAGGCCCATATTTACTGAAATTTAAAAACAATGTAAGGCTTCATTGCGACTTCGACATTTTGTTCATTCGAACTAGTATACGTCGATACAAAATTTATTTTTCTGTCCCGCTCTAGTTTGTTATGGTGAAGCTTCGCCTTGAATCTTTAATGTTATTGTAAAACAATGTTTGCAATTTGCAAAGTAGAAAGAAGTTTGAATATCGAGTCAAAAGTAGCAGCTTTCTGTATGGCTAACCAATGACATGGCTTCTTGAAATATTTTATTCTACATGAATGCCTCTCATAAATTAGTTTTAAAATCAGGAAGAACTTACACAAAGCCCGGATGGATTGCGACTAGTTGCGTTGAAAAGAGATCCTTAAATTGCACTTGAATCAGCAAGCTTTGGCAACGGTTGAAAGTCATGACCACTGTTAAGACGTCATCTTAGAGACTTGAAATGCAATTAACTAAAGTTAAAACATTTTCGGCCCATAGTCGTATAAACGAGTTTGAAGAGTGTACCATTTCCTTTCGAATGATATACAACACACTGGGTTGACAAAATATTTTCCAAAAAAGACGCTGACGTGAGAGGTCATGTGAATTTCTGGGCGTCTCCCATTAACTTGTTCACGTAGAGCCTTATGGAGCCTGTTTGCCAAATTTTACACTTTCGTTCCAATTTGCGCACTAATTAAGCTAAAAGCCCTAACTACAGGTCAGTTAGATCTTTTCTTAGGTTAGCTGCTGGTTCCACACAACCGCCACCAGTTAAAACTCTAGCAGAATTACATTTTATAACTTTGCGGCAATCCATTTAGTTGTTGCCAGAACTTCCCTACACTAAGCAACAAAGCAATAGCAACGATAATTGGGCTTCCATGACATTCTAAATTGCATAGAAAAGGCAGTGATCACTGAGACTAACTTCTATATATGAAAAACGATGCATTTGCTGTAGTTATATGGCCAATTCGTTTCGTAGTTTTAAATATTAGCAAGCTGTATCTATTACTTATCACCAAATTCCTGCGAGACCTGCTAAAGCAGAAGTGCAGCATACTGTATGAAACTAAAGGTGTATAACTAAAAGTTCCCAAACCTAGTTATTTAGAAGTTTGTAACACCATGCTGTGAAAATGTTCTCCAGATTGGTTTCAAAAATAAAACAGATTTGTCAATCCTTAGCTCATTTGAAAACATTTAATGTCTAGTACTGGTACTTTTTCTCGAAACCAACTTGCAAATTGGTACACACGCCATTTATCTGCTGTTAGAATAAGAAATAAATGGCTGTGCTATCTGCATACACTACTTGTAATATATTGGTTGCTGTTGTAGATGCACTTAAAGGAAACATTCTGCTGTCGACAAAACAATACTCAGACCACAGTAACTCATACTCCTGATTGCACATCAGACTAAAAGGATGCTTTGATATGATGGCGCTTCAAGCCAAATCTTGCAAACTTGCATCCATACCAATAATACAAAGTCCAGTATGTGCTCTAAGGGCCATAACATCGTTAACAACAACAAAGAGTACAATGGAACACAGATAAGCGAAATATAATACAAACACTGGGTTCCTACCTTGCTTTGACTGTTCCCATACTTCTAAAGCAACATTTCGGTAAATGTTGGGATCCAAAGATTGTTGCACCTGCAATGGCAGGTGTGCGGAGCTCGCTGAATGAGACTGTTTTTCTATTCCTTGTGAAAAGATAATCAGAAGGAATGTGTATCAAAATGTTGAAATGATCCGTTGCAAAAAACAAAAGGAAATAAAGGTTTCCAAAACTAAAAATATTGAATTTAAAAAATTCACTGAGCAGAAAAGACAGATCAACTTATGTTAACAGGAAAATAATTAAATTACAGTCTATTTAATCATGGCAAATAAATCTCATGAATTGCCATATGTTTTACTTTGAAAATGGATATTAGAATTATTTGTCTTTTCAGGGTTGCGACAACTTCTTACCTCTTTCTGGGTAGGTAGACAATTAAAAGGGGAATCAATCATAGTCATGACAGAACAGACAGCACAAAATAAAGCTTGGTGATAATGTATTATATATCATACTACGTAGCAAATAATAAACAAAAAATGGAAAGAATTTTATATTTCACCTTCATGAAAATTCATATTTACACCATTCCTACAATTTCCATCAATGGTTGCACCAAAATCTGCATAACTACTTCCAACCGCACGCTCATCTTCACAATTCAACTCAGCAAAAACAGTATTATATAAATGGTCATACAGAAGAGCTGAAATGTGCATAGCAATTGAAACAATGAAAACCAATGCAACAAGATGCAAGTATGCAGAAGGCAGCTGAGTTAACTGTAAGCATATACACAAGAAAGAGGTTAGTGCGCAATGAAGAGCATCGAGACCTTTTAGTTGATGATGCTAAGATCAGAAATTGTCAAAAATGCATATGAGAAGCTAATGAGTGGAAAAAACAAGCCAGCATAGCACAAGATGAATGAGAGGAACTAAAGAGACGAGTTCAGTTTTTAACCAATTTGCAGCACTTCAATGATTTGCAAACATATTTACATAGCGTTGTGGCCCAAATCTTTTCAATCTCAGCTGAAGAATCTAGTGGGATATTAAATAAATGGCATGCTCAAGGTGCTTCTCATGGGATATTCCCACATAAGTCAATTGTACAAACTATCTCAACCAGCGACCATTTTCAATTGCTTCAGTTTCACTTTCAGTTTCATTTAGTTTGATTGCAAGCACTTTCTAACTAAAGTACCTTATTTGAGTAGATTTAGTTGGCTATACAAAATACCTTGAACATGGGCAGCTAATTTTCATAGCTTATCTTTTACTAAGGAAAGGAACTAGTCTATCCATGGAAGCAGCAAGATATACAAAGGTTGCTTTCTTCAACACATAAAATTGAACCACACTCATCAATATCTCATAAAGTTCTCTCGCATGATTTCATAATTTTTTATGCTTAAAGAAGAAAGTAATTCATACCACATTAGTCAGGGTGATTTCTTTAACAGTAGAAATAGAGATGACAGAAAGCTGAATACAATCAACTTGCAAAACATGTGTTTGCCTCTTTACCTACTACATATTCTATCATTGAATTGACAATCTAAAAGAACTACAGTCAAACTTACTAAGACTAGAGAAAATACTCAGACTTATGCGAAGTCCGACATAGACGTAGGTCGGAGTATGTCAGACGAAAAAATATAAATATTAGGAGTGAATTGAAAGAGGCATCTTATGAACAAGCCACAACAATGTAATGCAATCAAAGTAAAAATTTATTTCTGTCCACGTTTGTCTACTTCTCTAATAAGAAGTAATCTTGAATATACCAACTTATTATAGTAACCTTAAACTGCTTGCCCAAACCATCATCTTAGCCATACCTTAGATCTCAAGCATTTTTGCGTGGTTTCTGGTACTCAGTTCTTGCTCTTTCTTCTTTCACAACAATGCAACTCCATTCTGAAGGGGTGTCCCAATAACATACGCCCCTAGCCTTCATGTAAATAGTAGTTTGAAAAATCAAACCCTTTGTTGATAAATCAACTCTGGTAGTCCTTTAAGCGATTTGAAACTGCAGAGTATGTGTTTGTCCTATTTACTATCAAAATCAAGTTGTTTTTGGAGGTAGGAAACATGAGGTATGTCGTTCAGCATGTTTTCTCACAAGGGATACTGACCTCATTATCAAAATCTGACCTAAGCAATACTACTTTAAGAGTGGACTTCAAAGAATTTCCGAATTTGGTAAGTATAAAAAATCCGACTTACACATAGAAAGACTACAGCATTTGAAACAAGCGAACCGGGACTGTGCACATTTGTCTGACTTGTGAAATATCCGACTTAGGTGAGTACGACTTAGGTGAGTAAGACTTTGGTGAGTACGACTTAGGTGAGTACAACTTAACAGACTACGACTTAGGTGAGCTTGACTGTAGCTCTGCTATGTACTGAAGCAGTTTGAATCTTCCTACTTCCATGGAAGAGTAAGTTCTTTACAAAATGGGACTTGGAAACTACTTTTCCTCGTTCGTGTGCAACAGAAGCTACTCAAAGAAAACTATCTGGGGATGGGGCATACACAGGTCAGCATTCTATCAATTGAGTGTAGTTAATAAGGGGAACTACCACGTTACAACAGCTGCGTACACTAACGCAAGACGACATACATTCAGAATTGTCCTTCCTTGAAAAAGATGGATACTGCTTATTGCACCAGCACCAAATGTCAAAACCGAAGGAGATACAATATTCTCTTCTGGATTCTGAATCTACATGTAGATTCAATGAGATAGTTGCTATTTTCAAAAAGTGCCACAATCGCCCTTTGATATCACCGGCATAACGCAACATCAGAAATGCAGTAATTATTATAATGCATTCCTACCTTGTAAGATGATAAACTCAAAATGAAAAGGTGAATGCAATCATACATTTCAAACTGTTGTTATTTACAAGCAAGCCGGATAGCGAGACAGAATCTACACACCTGTAAGTTTGTACTCTGTGATTGCAATACAACAAAAGAAATGTGAGATGAGAGGTACTTACATTGGATAATAGCCGCATTTTTTTCGAATGATATTGGGTAAACACAGTCATAATGATTTCCATTAGAAAAACACAAGAGAACCTAAAGAAGTAAAAACAAATTATAAAAAAATGAGAGCTAATGAGATATTCCGAATATGAAAGAGATCACACACCAAACTAAACAATAACCAAACTCATAGGTTGAACCACTTAAAATTGAAAAGTATTTACAAAGCTCTAGATTAGTGGTGGGTAATAAATCTTTACATAGGATCATATAACACACTCAATTGTGCCAGATGGCCACCCAAAGAGAGCTTGAACTCTGCTCTACTAAACTTTTGCCCATTATAAACTGCACTTTACTTTACATTGTAATACTAGCCCATGCCAAGAAATATCAAATTCTGAATTTTTCCTTTAATTTTGGCTAGAACTCAAGACTACAAACACAAATAAGGTAGGAAAGAGGTTTTATAAATGTACCTACGTGATTATCGGCAATATATGGCTTCATATTTCTTGACTATTTGCAGTTATAAAAATTTTTCAAATTGCAAAGTTCCTTAGGTTTTTCCCGTTAGTATTGAAAGTTCCTTAAATATTGCGGCTGTCTACATGAAGGTTCCTTATACAGTGGTTCCTTATAGAAAAGGTGTGAAATGTCAAGTGTTGATATATGAACGGGTATAAGCGACAGCAATCATACTTTTTCAATTGTTGATGACAACATCAAACAACCCTCTATGAACGAGGATTTAAGTTTTTCAAGAGGAATGGTGTACTCTATGAACGAGGATTTAAGTTTTTCAAGAGGAATGGTGTACCGCTAATTTTCAAAATGAATATTAGAATAAAATGTGTGGACTATACACAGGTTTTTATGGTACTCTAGTTATGATATTGATAAAGTTTAATTCTGTATTGGTGATTTGACAAAAGGGGCGCAAGGGGAAGAACCTGCTTACTAAAGGAGTTCATCATTTACTGCCTGAAATCATCAAGCTTTTCTTTGTTATGTTTTCTAGTTGCACTAGGAGGAATTCTGCAGCTCTTCATGATTGCTGAAAAAAATAACTCTGGTTGCATGTCCTAACTTGAATACTAGCATTTCTGAAGAGATGGGTGTAGTTGAAGTCACTGTAATTAGAGCCCCCTCCTTGAGTAACACAGTTTTAGAAACCAACCATTCAGAATCTCTTCACATTGTTGAGTTCCATGACCTAAAGTGTTTGATAAGTGAATAAAAGCCAACTGTGATGCCACTAATTGGTATCTAAAGACAGTTTCTTTTCCAGACCTAGAGCAGCTTGGGTGATGTAGAAGGCGTGGAGGGTGTAGCCCTCTTAGCTGTGACCTGAGGGGGCCCAGCCCCCTACCTCTGCAAACTTGTTGGAAATAAGAGCATAGAACAATCCTTATCCTGTTGTAAAAGGCTATTTTCGATTCAAAAAAACTGTCGAGAAATTGCCAGTTCATAAGACAAAAGGTTTCAAAGATACGCTGTTTGCAGGACGAAATTATCATTTCTTATATAAATACGCAGATTATTCGAAGTTTCTTATAAAGATACATACAAGGAAAAAGCCCCCATAGCAATCAATAGCGCCCCCTAGCTATCGATTTGCTTCTGCACAATTGGGCAGCTTGCCTTATCTGGTGGGGATCCAACTGGGTTAATTTTCTCAAACATCTTTCAATAAGTCTCTAACGTTTCCCAAATAGTCTCAGATCCCCAAGGTGACTTTCACCACCATTATTTGAAAACTAAACAAGTTATATATAAATCTGATTCCAAGAAATTCTTTTAAATTCACCATCTGAGAGTCAAGTCCATATCAAGTCCAAAAAGGCGAAATCAGCAGGCAATCATATTGGAAAAAACGAAAGGACTTTTCTCCAAAGGCAGTTTACCTCTCAATATTAAATAACCAAAAGTACTTAAAGCTATCTCAAAGGTAAAAATTGCCATAGCATATGGTATGTGTGTATGATTGCCACATTTACTTATATAGTATGTCTATAATGTCGTGCTTTGGTACCTCTCAAATACATGCCCCTATTCTATCAGTAGATTTAAGGCTAGTATCATAATTTGTGTCCAAGATTGCAGATGGTATGCAAAATTTTATCTTTATCCATAACATACAAATGAAACAAACATAAAAAAGTCAATAAGGGCCCCCTCCTATTCATGCTCCATCAAATAAATCCCTTTAAGAAGTAAAAGCAAAAAGAACTAATAAAGGTCCCAGGCATGCACTATGGTATTTCTTAAAGCATAAGTGTAATATATATATATATATATATATATATATATATATATATATATATATATATATATATATATATATATATGTATGTATATATAGGAGACACTTCTCACTTGAGCAAAGTGGAATCTCCACAAAGTGGAAACTAGGTATACATAGATTCCAATAAAATAATAGCAACATCAATGGTAATATCAATCAGTGACTATAACTGCAACCAAACCTACTTTCTTTTTGAAGCCATTATTTGTGACATTCTGTGGTGATTGATTGACTTCTTGGTAAATAACAATGTCATGCCTACAAAAAGGAAGTAAGAATGGTCATAGGCTCTATTTAGAACTCTTTGATAATAATTTTGTAAGACTAAACACAAATGTTAAGTAATGAAGACAATCTAGCAGAGAAAAAAACTTACCTATACAGCAATGAAAGTGCTTTTATCTCAACCTGACCTGCCCATTCCTGTTGTATTATTAAAGAAAGTAAAAATTATTTATAAAAGGAAGTAATTCAAGGTGACAATAAGTAGTATATTCAAATAAAATGCAAAATTGAAACTGTCATGCTTCTCATGCCAGACATCTAAAGTTTTACTCAATTTTCATCTAATGAAGGATTGCCCTCTGGCAAACTAATGTAATATCTCCCAAACAGAAAATGCAAATAATAACACGACACAGAAACACAACAGTTTCTAAAAAATTTTCAGGGTTGCCAGTAATATTTCAGGGAAAATTCCCTGATTTTCAATGATATTCTCTGCAAAATCCTACTAATTCCCCTCTATTTTCCTTAATTTTCTTATAACTTTCAATTAGGAATTTATCACTTCTTTGGACTGATATGGGGTTTGGGAGGGCTTTGGCCATTCACACTGTCAGTTCACAAAACACAGAGCTGTGCTTCATAAGGACTGCACAGAACTGAATGATATACAAAAGGGTAAAAACTTAGCGATTTTCACACTCAACTGGATGTGTTATGAAGTAAGAGGAAATCAATGCTCTGAAATAAAAGAATACAAAACTTAAAACTTCCCTGATTATCCCTGATTTTAAAAGTCTTCCTTTTCCCCCTGATTTTCCCTGAAGGAACCAAAAATTCCCTGATTTTCCCTGAACTACCTGATTTAATGGCAACCCTAAATTAATACACTGAAGAGCCATTTCAATTAAGTACTTTAAAGTTCACAAAATTACCTTTGGGTTATGAAGATCATACAGATGGTGGTCAAATGGTTTTGGAACAAACTAAGTAGAAAGGGAGCATATTAATACAGTAAAGGCTGCATAGCAAACACATACTTTGAAAATGAACCCCACAATATCTCTAGCCACATATGTAATAGCAAGACCATAACTAAGCAAGGTTCTTAAAAGACATTCTGCAACTGAATAGGGAACAAAGAAGAGTTAAATATTCTACATGAAATCTAATACCCTGCTCTGGTGTGTGCCAAAGTGCTCTTAGGCACTAAACAGTTGGGGGCCCCCTGATTACAAAGTTTAGAAAATTGCACCACTAATTTCCATTTATCAATCCCCCAAATCAAGCAATTTTGAAGACAATCCAAATCCCCAATTTCATTCACACCCTAACCCAACTAAAGATTTCAAAGTTTTGAAAGGATAAGTAAACAAAATACATCGGTATTGTGAATGCAAATCAATATTAACATGCAAAGTAAATCAAAACAAACTATACAAAACAATAAAAAGTACAAGTACACATTGGTGGAAATGTTCTAATAGCAAGTACGCCTACCTAACATGTTTTTGTCAAATCATGAGGAAAATTTATAGATAGTATACTTATACAATATCAACAACTAAACACAATAATTGTCAAAAACTTGGGTCTCCATACTTTCTAATGAAGATTGACTCCCACCCCCTATTAACAACTACCAATGTATGTTTTTTAGCAAAAATTTCAACCCCTTCCTTACTTTACCCCTAATATTTGGTGCCAAAGAGTACAGGGCATAGGGGTGTTACATTACACTATCTAATAAAACTGTTGGTAGTTCTATTGCTTGTCAGTAAAAGCAAACATCATTAATTTCTGGGATGTTCTGTAGCTTTTCAGTAAATTGCACTACTCTACACCGCCAACTCAAATGTTCTTCAGTGTGCCACTATCCCTGCTTAACCAATAGCAGTGTTTGTAATGCAAATAGTGTCTTTTCAAACTTACATCCTCAAAATGTTCTCTGAAATTCCTCATGTAGTGTATACACTCATGCCGTACATCTATGTGCTTTTCTTGTGTATTGTATACCTTCAAAATACAAAGAAAACAGCTGATAATTTGTACTACTAGTCACCTAGCATGAATACAAATTGTATACAAAATATTCCTATACAAAAGCACATGTTTACATATCTAGATATAAAATAGACACATAAACAGGTATCAAGTGCAAATAGTATCCTGAGCTAATTGCTTTACATTCAACCACAGCTAAATACTCAAAACATTTCACCTACTGAAGCATAAAATGTTAGCTGCCACTTATTTAAAGTGCATGGCTGGGTGATCCAACAAATCAAGCTGGTGCATGCAAAGTCAATATAGAAAATGCACACAATGACATACACTTCACTTCCAATGTAACCTATGCGAAAAGGTCACTACAAGTGTGAATGAAGTAAGGAAGAGAATTTGGGTAAATTTTTAGGAGCATTTACATAATATTGGTGAACATATTAACTGTGAATGCTGTTGCTTCTAGATGAAATACAGAAAATTCTAGCTGGAGATACACTTTTTTTATTAGGAAATGGAGCACACAAACCTGTTCAGCTACAGCCCTGAACAAACAAGATCCATCCTTTGCAACAGGCTTTCTAAACATCCCAATTGATCCTAAGTATTTATCCATAGCAGCCTCACTATTTACATCAACTGCATTTACTTCTTGCAAAACTTCTTTTTCATCCATCACCTCACAATTTTTCATCATGTACACCTACAAGCTAACAAGGAATATTTATTAGAAATAGTAAATTGCCTATAATCATGCAGTTCATACCCTAAAGAAAAAGCTGTATGAGAAACATTGAGCACCAGAGATTGCTGTTTCCAGAAATTTCCAGTACAAAATGCAAATTGGCTTCACTACACCAAAAATTTGCAGAAAGCTCCTCTTGGCAAATTGGTAGAAGAATGCCCACTTACCCCAGTTCCCAAAATTTCTAACACCAAAATGTTCACTATTTCTACTCCTGATACACAATGCACCACAGGAAAGGAATTAAATTTCTCTAGGTCCTTCACCATGGCCCAAACTGGATTTCTTTAAGACATCACATATGAATAGTTTTGCAATAATAAAACACAGAGTGTCTGTCAAATTAGTGAAATCATTATCCCTGATATTTCCCTGATTTAAACCCTGTTTTCCCTGATTCAATATAGGTCCTGAGCCAATACTACACACTATGCTTAACAGAATACAAGGCTTTTTATGCATAAACTTTTGCCTATAGGAACAAAGTATGCTCTATTGCCATCACAGAATATGCAAAGTAACAATTTCATTATCAGCAAAATTTGATTTATTGTAAGTATTTTTGGCATATTAGGAAACTGAGTGATGGAAGAAATGAAAACAAAAACTTTCCTTTATTGTCTCTAGCATTAGCTGAATTCTCCAGTTTTTCCGTGATATTTTCTAAGAAGACCCTATTTCCCTGATTTTCTGATTTCCCTGATTTTTTAGACACTAGGCCTTTTCATGACTACAGTACTGCATCTGCAGTAATTAGCACATGCAAATGATTTTGTGCATGCAATAGGATTGTTAAGAAAATATGTACATATGCCACACAGATCAAATAAAGAAACTAAAAAGACTTGTGAGGTGCAACAAAGATAACATTAATCAAACACATTCCTTTAAACAAGGAAACTACTATAGCTTAAATGACAAACATAAGAGCAATTCTTCATCATCAAACAAAACTTTGCTCCTGAATATTGGAATTCAGTGATGATTTTGGTCAACATGCTAGGATGGTAGCAATGAAGATAAGCTAAAGGCCAATACCCTTCTAAATGAAAAAAATCATTATTTGAAGTCACCAGAAAACATGTAAGAACACCTGTTTGTGAGTGCAATCAATTACACATGCAATTTGATTTGCGCTTGTATGTGGGCGTGTGCACAGACACCCTAAACTATGTTGCTATGTTGCTACAAGGAAATTTGCAAATGGACACTTATGATTGGTATGGAGATTTGATTCTAAAAAAAGTCTGAAAAAATAAAATACAACACTGTTAAGCAGCAACAGTAGTTTTGGGGGGGGGGGGGGAAAGCAAACCTG
>WIPJ01001349.1:13402-25966 GCA_018155075.1 Cassiopea andromeda
AGTAGGACAGAACGTAAACAAATTGCGTAAAGTACAACATGAAGCGAAAGTTGTTAATTTTTGTGCTGAGAGACGCTCTATTAAACAACAGGGCTACATTGTTGGTTTTGTAAATGGATTTAGTACGCTATTGTTAATAGATGCAGGAGCGGACATTTCTTTAATCTCCAAAGAGATTTATGACCAATTGGCTGACAAGCCCGAGCTCAACGATGTCAATATTGATTTGTTTAGTACTAGTGGAACTTTATTGTCCACTGTTGGCAAGTCAGACTTTTTTATTACATTGAATAATCGCGTTTTCAAACATACTGTTGTTGTTATTGAAAACTTTTTGTACGATTTTATCCTTGGTAAAGACTTTCTCGTTGCGCACAAAGCAACTATTGACTTTGGAAATTCCCGGTTACATTTACCCGACGTTGTTGTTGAATTTACTTCTCCTAAACGAAAGTTTATCGTATCTACTGTATCGGACGTTCGCATATCGGCGAAAGCTACTGTAGCAATACAAACTAAGCTGCCAGAATTTAACGAAAATAGCGAGTTATTCGTGGAAGGGGGATTTTCTGAGGACAATCAATTGTTTGTTGCTAGAATTTTGACTAAGGTTAGGCCACATAGCAATAAGATCACTATACAGGTAACGAACCTATCGGATCATTCTGTGTATTTGCCTAAATGTACCGACATCGCAGAGGTTACTCCATTTGTTGAACAGAGTGACTCCTGCGCAAAGGATGCGCATGTTGCAGCGGTTTTTACTGATAAAGACGCTTCGAGCGATATTTTGTCGGAAGATGATTTGAAAATAGAGCATTTAGAACGGGGACAAAAGGATCGTTTAGTAGAACTTTTAAGAGAACTTCAAATCACAAAAAACCCTGTTTTAGGGCAAGAGGAAATAGTGAGGCATAATATTAACGTGGGTGACGCAACACCAATAAAACAACAACCGTATCGAGTGCCATTAGCAAAGAAGTGTTTGATTGATGAGGAGGTTGAAAAGCTCCTCATTAAAGAAATAATTAGGCCGTCTACTAGTCCTTGGTCATCACCAATTGTACTCGTTTCTAAACCCGATGGTTCAATTCGTTTTTGCATTGACTATAGAAAAGTTGATTCCGTCACAAAAAAGGATGCTTATCCGTTGCCTAGAATCGATGAGACGTTGCATGCATTAGGAGGGGCTAAGTATTTCACGACACTTGACTTGCAAAGCGGTTATTGGCAAGTTGCACTGGATGAAAACTCTAAGGAAATCACGGCCTTTTCAACCACCAGGGGGCACTGGGAATTTAACGTGATACCCTTTGGTCTGACGAATGCCCCAGCTACTTTCCAACGCTTGATGGATTTTGTATTGACGGGACTGCACTGGAGTCACTGTTTGGTTTATTTAGATGACGTCATAATATTCGGTAAAACGTTTGACGAACACCATGAGCGCCTTCGCATCGTTCTAAATCGACTTTGTGAAGCCGGTTTGACCTTGAAACCAGCAAAGTGCCAATGGGCAAGAACGGAGGTGAAATACCTCGGACATTTAATTAGTGGAGAAGGGATAAAACCTGACCCTAGGAAAATCTCCGCTGTTAAGAATTTTCCGATCCCTACTAACAGAACTGAAGTTCGCGCCTTTTTAGGTCTAGCCTCGTATTATAGGAGATTTATTCGAGATTTTGCAACTATCGCAAAGCCGTTAACGGAGTTAACAAAAACAAAAGGGAATTTGCATTTTTCTTGGACGCAAGAGGCTGATATTGCGTTTGATAAGCTCAAGAATCTTTTGATACAAGCTCCCATACTTGGTTGCCCTGATTGTAAAAGCCCTTTTATTGTACAAACTGATGCAAGTAACCACGGAATTGGGGTGGTGCTAGCTCAAAAGCAAAAGGGAAAGGAAGTTGTAATTGCGTATGCAAGTCGCCAACTTAGGCCAAGTGAAATAAAATATGCAGCGATTCAAAAAGAGTGTCTTGCAAGTGTGTGGGGTATAAAACATTTCCATTATTACCTCTATGGTCAGCCAAACTTTATTGTAATAACTGACCACTGCCCCTTGCAGTGGATAAAACGTATGCAGCCAAAGAATCAAATGATACAACGCTGGATTTGTGAATTGCAAGGTTATTCGTTTACTGTATGTCATCGAGCAGGTAAATCGAATGGAAATGCTGATGCATTATCAAGGTGTCCTATTTCTTCCAATTTAGATGAGTTAGAATCGTGTAGCAAAAGCTGGGATGTGGCAATATTAGATGCAGTTGACATCAGCGACCAGTAGGATTCAGACTTGTCGATAAGGGAAGTGAAAGATTTTTTAGCAAACGAAAAATTGCCAGAAGATTTGGACAGTAGAA
This sequence comes from Cassiopea andromeda, assembly GCA_018155075.1. Classification (NCBI taxonomy): domain Eukaryota; kingdom Metazoa; phylum Cnidaria; class Scyphozoa; order Rhizostomeae; family Cassiopeidae; genus Cassiopea; species Cassiopea andromeda. The sequence continues at coordinate 15,766 of WIPJ01001349.1, forward strand.
AGAAAGTTGAATACTTTTCTGATAACTATGTCTTAGAGGACGACATTCTTTATCATCGTTGGACCCCAAAAATCTATGGTAATAACTGTAGAACAAGGAAACAGTTAGTTGTACCTTTGAAGGAAAGGGGAAAGATATTAGTGCATTGCCATGATGAGCAAGGACACCCAGGTTTTATGCGAACGTACTCAAAAATAAGAGAAAATTATTTCTGGACTACAATGAAAAAGGATATTGCACGGCACTGTAAGAATTGTAAGGGGTGTGTCAAGCGCAAATCGCCCAAAAACAAGAAAAGGGTTCCATTGAATTCTATTGAAAGCAATGCACCCCTTGAAATAGTGGGTATTGATTTTGTTGGACCACTTCCTTTAACAGAGGATGGTAACAGATATATAACGACTTTTCAGGACCATTTTACTCGTTGGCCTGCAGCTTTTCCCTTGAAAAAAGCAACGGAAATTGAGGTAGTTAATTGTATTCGTTCGTTTTCGCGGGATTTTAGTTAACCAGACAAAATCTTGTCTGATCGAGGGTCAGCCTTTTGTCGGATATCGTAAAAAGGGCGTGTAAACAATTGAAAATCAGACACGATAAGACTTCTGCGTACAATCCACAAGCGAATGGGTTGTGTGAACGGTTTCATGATACTTTAAAAACTTCATTATCGTTAGTAATTAATGAAGGGAAAAATGATTGGGATTCTTTCGTTCCAGATATAATTGCAGCTGTGTTGGAACAATGACTATTTGCATTAGTATTCTTTGTTCTGTTAATTGCTTAAGTTGAGGGAGGAGCGGAAGTGAGAGACAAGACAGAGGAAGGACGAGATTGGAGAGTTAGATGGCGATAGCAAAAATAGAGACGGAGATAGTGAGGTAAACTGTATTTACTTCAAAGCTCGAAAGTTACGTTAGGGACGTTTTTGTAGGTAGCTGTTAGAAGGTTTTGTTCGATGTTTTGATTCACTTGTTGCTTGGATTTGTATTTAGATTTAGAGGCTTGTAGAGTAATGGTTTGTTAGGTTTTGTGGCGCTAATGTGGTTTCGGACCTCTCGCTAATTACCAGAGATACATACATAAATTATATACCAAAAGATAGGTCTTCATGTGCTCTTTCATATGAGACCATCCGTCAGTGGATTGGTCAATGTTTAGCCAAGTTACCAAAATGATGCACTCAGCATCATACTGCCAGTAAATATCGGCCATTTGGTATTCCTCTTAAACGCTAAATAACCACAAATTCAACATGAAAGTGACTATAAACACTCATATATACCTAACGGCTGCAGATATGTATGACTACTTCGCAATTCATAAGCATAACAAACGCACTTACCATCCAGGCGAGCTCTGCCACCTATCCATCCCACAATCACTTTGTTGCTACAACTAGGCGCCAAAGATAGTGTATATCTTGCACTGGCGGCGCCAAAAATTGTAATACTGTTTTGGCGCCTAACCGTCCTACCATACTCAAACTTGAATGTGTACCCTCTGTTACAACTGCCTCGAGTTTCTCTTCAAAACGGGGCTCCAGAAACGGCTGTTCGCAATCGGCTGTAGGCCTTATTGCGGCTGCTTCTTCCGTTCGTCCATCAGTAGTGTTACCAATTGACGTACAGACATAGCGTAATTGGATGCTCAAACTCGCCTTTGTGGCTTCTTTTGTCATGCTGCTATTCTAGGTACACAATAGACTCCTACTGCTTTGTTTTCAGTTGCTAGGACGGTTGTTGCTAGTTACTAGGCTCTCCTAGCTGTTGGCCACATTATGGGCCAATCATATACACGTTTTTTTTATAAAAAATAAGTTTATAAGAAAATGAGGCTCAAATCGTCAAAATCTTAAGAAAATCGTAAGAAAATCACGAGGCTCATTTTCCAAACTTAAGTGTTTTTATAGGCGAAAAATCGGTAGTTTGTCGTTATTGCCTTCAAAATGTTAAAGATGGAATTCAAATTCATGTATACAATAGTAATAATGAACTTTTAAACCACTGTAGCCAGCTTATTTCAGTAAAAGTTAAGAAAAATTTAAGAAAATCTAAGGCTCAATTTCGGGAAATGTTAAGAAAATTGAGGCTCAGGCAAAATAATAATTTTCTTATAAAAAACGTGTATTACATCACGCAAGGGGGGTTAGGAGGGTCTCTTCAGTTTAGTGACAAAGTGTGACAAGGGGTGGGTTTTTTCTTTCAGTGTGATATCAAGCTCTTTACACAACTCTACCTTTAGGGGATTTTGCTTTATAATAGCGAGTTTGGCTCTTTTTTAGAAGAAATTTCGCTTCACGTCTAACATTTATCTGTCAATCTTATTCACATGCCATTTTGCCGCCGAAAGAGACATAACGAAGAAAGCAGAAATATATCATATTGAAGTTAATAATGTGATTTCATACATTAGGGGTGGCTTGGTAGTTTTGAATTTGTGACAGAGTGTGAGAGGGGATGGGTGGGTGTCTAAAAATGCCAAAATTTATTTGACGTAATATGTGCATGGCCCGCTTAGTTCCAGAAGTTTCTTTAAAAGATTCTTTGAAGCAATGTCATATTGGAATGGTTTTGAGAGCTTGACGTTGAACCAGGTAGCGATTTCCATGTGGTATTTTATCAAACTTTTATTACGTGTTTCCTTGTACTTCTAAAATTTTCTTTACGGTAGGCTGTCTACTACTAGGTTGCTAATAATGTGGTTTGTTACAACAAACAAATATGTATTTTTTGTGCCCACCTCGTTTTATAGCTAAAGCATTACATCCCTTGCTGGTTAGTGGAGAGAAATAATACCTTGAGAAAAATTTGTGTTCAAACGCAGTAGATTCCTGTTAACAAAAAAAAAACAAATTGATGGATATACTGGATATGATTAAAGCTCTAGTAAGCCCTAGCTCTCCAACAATCTCCACTTTCTTAAGATTCCGCTGCATTGCCGCACGTTCAAAATAAGAACCCCCACCCCCAACGATGCAAAAAAAATCCGATATAAAACGACATTTTGAAGTGGTACAGGGATAGGGGAAAACGTAATAATTCTCATTCATCCTCTATGAGTTCTTTCCCGGATCAGCAATAGCAGTTAGTGCTAGCACAGATTTTTGAAGCAGCAATCAACAATGAATAGCTAAAACGTTATTGTCAGTCGATTGTCAATACTCTTCCCATATCAACATCAATACATACCAAGTGTGTTCTTCTACGATGAAATGTAAAATACTTAGAGAAAACATAAATTCGATATGGTGCAGAAACTTTGCCTGTTGGAATGAAATTAACGCCAAATATAAATATTTCCATTTATTGTAGGCAGTTAATTGGGGGTCCACTTAGTATCAACTAATATTGGGGGTCACTTAGTATCAGTTAATTATCAACTTCATAACTGAAGGGTGCCCCCCCTTGAATATATTAAATGAAATTCAATTAAAGGGAAGGACTAAATAAATCGGTAGCGCTAAAAAACATGGTTTAAATAGACAATCTCGCCAATATACACTGTGTGCTGAGTGTCACAGATCCTTCCTCATGAAAAACCTCTTAGTAGAGGAAATTTTTGTTGCGAAACTGAATTCCCTAAAGTACCACGCAAACCCCCCTATTTCTTTGCCTCCATGGAGAATCAAGAGAAAAATTTAGAAAAACATACCCCCGAAGCAAATTATTAGTAGTGAACAGCGACTCCTAACCATAACTTATAAAAGTGAATCTATTTCCAGTATATTCTTCTTATTAACGAGTAAGCGGCCCGGAAGCTTATGTAATAGCAAAAATGTTTGGGTGGGCACATACTCCGACTGGGTGCTTATTCGGTCGTAGGCTCTTCCTAGAAATGCTTTCCCAAATTGTGCTGTTATTAGAGCATGGGCGCCTGTTTCATTTCTGGGCGCTAAATCCGTAAGTAACAGTAATGAGTAAATTATATTCTCTATGTATACATTGAAGTATGAAAATGATATGAAGGTAGTCTGTGGTCTGACAGACCTTCACATTGCAATAGTTCAGTTCATGGCAAATAGCATATAATATGTAGGTGCCAATGAGTCTTCCATTACATAACGGAAGGACATGTTGCAGAAGGAAACCACCTTGCTGACTCTAGCATGAGCAGGCATGTCATACACACGTAAGTATGCAAGGGTGGATATGCGGTGAGTTCCAAGAGTTCCAGAACTCAGTCAGAAGTCATGAGTAATAAGAAAAAATCAATAAAGAATTCTTTTATTCCTTCAGGGAAAATATAATAAGCTGCACCTTTTTATTGTGTGTCTGTTCTTTCTAAAATGTGCACATAAAAAGTCATATACCTCTCGCTTCAGCGACCAAGCTAAATGCCCTCGGAAAATATTGAAAATGTTACCCGTTGTGCTCAATGGCCGATAATTGTTCCCTCTTTCTCGAATCCTGTCGGTTTAGAATTCTTCGAAACTGTGTGCGGAACTGAAACATATGTGTTCTTGAGTGTGTTTGGAACTGAGACATTTCTATTGTAATCATGTTTAGAACTTACAACTATGGGTCACGAGTGACTGATATCTTTTGTTCTCAACGTTTAGAACTGCGGCATACGGGAGTCAAATTGTGTTTAGAACTGAGACATATGTGCTCGCTTGAAAACGAGGGCAAAGGTGCAAGTAATAACTTACCAAATGGTCGAAACGGATGCGAGAGCTACAATCCTTGACCTTTCAGAGTGTTCAGAAGCATCGCACAGGTTTTTTTACATAAAATAGTCCTTGAAAGTCAAGTATTTGAGAATCATTGAATCGTTTATTCCTTGTAGGCCTAATCTCCGCCAGGATGATGCCAGTAGTGTAGTATTAAATATTTAACAAGAGGGCTCAAAACCGAATTTTCAATTTTTTACAGTCATCGAAGTAAAACGCAGAAACAAAGTGAACTTGAAAATCACGAGCAACTTAGAAATATTAAAGAAATATTTCAGAAACTTTAACTTCAAAATTGTCTGTTCCCCCTGAAACTCAAATTAATTAAACAAGGGAGCTTCCCCCCTGAGCCCCTAGGACAACAAATCTGCTTCTATCTAATCGTTCATCAGGAACTCACTTCAAATCTTGTCTAGATCCGCCCCTGGTATGTACCATTCAATAACATTAAGAATAGAACTTTAGGCAGTCATTCCTATATTCATTCCTGTATTCATTCATTCATACATGCATTTATTCATTCATTCATTCGAACGGCCTAATAAAGGTTAGAAAGTTTCAATAGTACATCTCTAAAAAGTAATAGGAAGCATCACAAAACATCTGAAGCAAAAGACACAGGTCACTTAGGGGTGCATACATAGTTACAAACCTCCCAGTCTATTTGAAATTCATAAAAATCCTGAATTTTTCATAACATGCAACAACAAGCTTAATTTGATGCATTTCTCATTAGTGCATATCTAGTATCAGATATCATAAATGATATTAGAGGAAACATAGAAATGAAAATAATATATCTGCAGCCGTTAGGTATATATGAATGTTTATAGTCACTTTCATGTTGAATTTGTGGTTATTTAGCGTTTAAGAGGAATACAAAATGGCCGATATTTACTGGCAGTATGATGCTGAGTGCATCATTTTGGTAACTTGGCTAAACATTGACCAATCCACTGACGGATGGTCTCATATGAAAGAGCACATGAAGACCTATCGTTTGGTATATAATTTATGTTTATATCTCTTGTAATTAACGAGAGGTCCGAAACCACAGTCTAGTCGGTACGCCTAAGCAGGATAATTTTGATAGATTGTCAAGAACTAGGTGGGGATTTGAGTGGCTATAAACAGGAGCTAGGATTAACCCCAATAGCAGCGTACCGTACCACTCCGCATAGTGTAACAAAAGAGACACCTTGTTTCTTAATGTTCGGTCGTCAGTTCAGAGTATCGCCCAGCGTTGAATTCCAGCCACCAACACGTTTGTATACGGAAGACTTTGTTAGCGAAAGAAATAATAGCTTGCGGCAAGCGTATGCAATAGTACGGGATTTGAACAGGAAAGAGAGAGAGAGGCATAACGTTGCGTATGATAAGAGGTATAATGCTCGGAGTACAGAGTTTAATATTGGTGATTCTGTCTATCTTAAGGCCGGCGATCGTAAAACGGGCCTAGACAGGAATCATTGGTTTGGCCCTTATCGAATTGTAGAGTTAATTTCCAACGAGAATGTGAAATTAGAAATGCCTGACTCGAATAGACACCCTATTGTACATATTAATCGTTTAAAAAGGGACAATGCAGACGACCCTGCGGAAATATGTAAATCAATTCGTAAGGTATTGGACAAAATGCGTACTCGGAATGAAAAAGGTCGTTTAGAAACAAAGTACTTTGTAGAACTCAATAATGGCGAGACTACGTGGATTTCGGACGATTTCGTAAGCGCGCAGTTGTTACAAAACTTCAAACGTTGAAGATTGAGTTTCATTTTGGTTTATCTTGCTTAATTGTTGTTAATTCGTTGTTGTTGCTGTTGTTCTGTTGAGCATTGACTCCTGATTCTTATAGTTATATAACCTTTATTCGATGTCGCGAAATTAATTGCAGTCAGTTATTCATACTTTATGTATACTTGCTGTCCCACTCATGGCCCTGAGCAATCGATTGAATATTCAAAGCGATTACAATTGACGTCTTGAAAAGTCTAGGATCGTCACCTGATTCGTCGAGAAGCCAGAGTCTATAGACGGAAATTGCAATCAAAAAGAGGAAAAGTAGAAGTTATTTCACTCCAATAAATTTATGTTGACTCTTTGGTGGTTCAAAGTTTGACTTATAAAAATGTATGGTATTGAGTGAAGAAGAACTACTACTGCGAACTCTCAATGTACGGATACATATTGACTGAACCTTTAGATTGTCAATTCCTGTTTCCAGGAAGTGAAATCTAGGGGGGAGGTGTGACGTTATGTACTATTAACAGCTATTGCTAGCCTCGTTTTGAGGTTGATTTAAATATATAGTAGAGAGAACAGTTGTGTTGTGTGTGTTGCTTTGAGTTTTGTTGAAGAATGGTTTGTTTTTAATTCATCTCGGTGTTTTCCTACTTCGTCATCCTTCTCGGGATAAAACGGGATACGAACCCGTCACAGATTTGTAATAAAGTGTTGTCCTATGGCCAACTCAGAATTAATTTTAGAATTGTTCTTTTTACACATACGAGAGGTGGCTGTTCTCTTACGGTATTACTTTTCTTCCTGATGCTCACGGGGACATGCTGTTTTATTCTGTCTGCTAGTCTCTGCGTAGTGCGTCCTACGTACTGAGCTTCACATCGGGACGAAAATTCATAAATAATACAACTTTTTTGAGTGGTAGAACGCAATCTTTTTTAGCAGATGGTAGCATAACTCTAGTGTTGTAAACCACACGGGCTTCACAGCATAGTAACAAGATGCAATGGCTTTGCTGATTTGATTTTCAAACTTTGATGAAACGTTACCAATCCAGGGTAATTTTAGGTATACCGGGCACTTCTCTGGACCAAGTGGTTTTTCTGCTGCAAAGCTGGCTAACTTTTGGTTAATGCAAGAAAGTATAACATCTCCTGGGTATCCGTTGTCTATAAGCAGTTGTGCTATTTTATCGAGTTCTGGGTCTAATTTAGTTTTAGAGCAAATCATAAGTGCCCTGTGAACTAAGGTTTTAATAAGGCTAATCTTTCTTGTCTTTGGGCTGAAGGAATTCCAACGGATGTGTTGTCCAGTAAACGTTGGTTTCTTGTAAATGCTGGTAAGAAATCCAGTGCCCTCTTTCTCTACCAAAACATCTAGAAAATGAAAATCTATACGTTTGCTAACTTTATCCGAAACTGTATTCTCGAGCCTGCCAAATCATTTCTATGCTCGTTTGACATCAGCAGTCTATTTACAAACGTCCCATTGGATGAGACCATAGAGATTTGTGCTAATGCTTTGTATCGAGGGCACCTTGATTGTCCGCCACTCCCTGAGGACACATTCAGGGAACTAATGCTAATTGCTACACGTGGAGTTGAATTTAGTTTCAACAACCAGATGCATAAACAGTTAGACGGTGTGGCAATGGGCAGCCCCTTGGGTAGAATACCGAAATATATATGGGTTGATAAATGTAAAGAGTTCCATAACAAACATTTGCAAGACCTATTAGAGAAGCACAGTATACAGATGTACTCAACAGAAAATGAAGAGAAGTCCTCAGAAGTTGAAATGTGGAATACGACAATCAAGTCTAAAATGTGGAAGCAGTTCACTGTTCAAGGTAATACACAGTATTTAGATATGCTACCTAAAATATTGGAACAGTATGATAATAACAAGAATTCAAGGATAAAGATGACGTTTACAGAAGCAAGCAAAGAGAAAAATGAAGGAACTGTTTACTTTCATCTATATGGTGATATGGAGGACAGGGGCGGATCTAGACTGTCGCACAGGTCGCACATGCGACAGTCAACATTCAGCTGCACAACAATATTTTTAGTCACTTGGAAAGTTTTCTTAATTTGTACTTCATCAAATCAGCTCTAAGATGGATTTTTCTGTTTGCTCCAAGTAGATAAGGAACTATATGGAAGTGCGTTACATTTTCCTATTCTGTGGAGGAGCTAGTCAGAAAGAGGAGATCCCATGCTAGTAATCTTTATTCCGGATTGTTACATCTTACAGTTTTTACTGAATCCCAATAGATAGAGTAAGATGTCTGTGCACAGGATGCTTCTTACCCACTGTAGCACCACTGTAGCACCACTGTCGCACAATTTGCATATGGATAGAGGAAGCCAATCATATCGTTTTCCAGTGCGACCGTATGCCTAAAGGATGCTTTGTAGTGCTGTCGCACAATCTTAAAATAGATTTGATAAATAGATTTTAGTAGGTTGCTTAGCATGTGAAAGACCGCAGCATTCCATTCATGTCTCAATCTTTATTATCTTATGACGGATTTACTGGAAAAAGTAAAGCACTTTATTGAAGAAGAGAACTACAACGCGTTGGAGGCAATCTATAATGCTGAATTAGCAAAGCTCGGCAAATGTGCGGTAATTTCGAAGAAAATCCTGTTAGCTGACGACTTATCTACTAGCGACATTCCAACGAATGATGCTTGCCTTCGCGTTATGAGCGATAACAGAGTCGTAGCTGCAAGGTACAATTCAAGATATCATTTTCAATATTAAATTATGTTCTCTTGCTCCTTAAACGTGCCTGAAGCCAATCTGACATCATTTGCAGAGAGCAGGTACTTTTCAGGATCATATTTCATATTGCTGGGGAATGATCCTGAGAATTGTAATTCCCATGCTCAAAGCACATTTTTGTCTTGTCATTTCAGTTACATGGATTGTGAAATACGTCATGAAATACTTTTGGTATGGACTTTGGGGGCCCATCTGATTCATTTTATTGTCTTGTTTCTGTTGGAAGTTTCTTAACACTATTGTTTGCTATAGGAAATGTTGCCATTTGGGAGGGGACAATGACCCCCAGCCCTCCTTGGATCCGTCCCTGCTTATAATGAAGCATGAGGTATTAGCAGAAATTCATTTATAATTCTGAGTACTGTAGTGGGTTAGAGCATTGATTAGGGTTAGGGTTATAATTACAATTAGAAATTATAATTATATGAGTACTTCTTTGGCATGGCCTAATTTTAATATGTGTTATGGTGTAATATTTACGTCCTCAAAATGTATAATTTATTTGGACTATCTTCACCAGCCCCACAGCCAACAGTCGCAGAATTCCTTGGTTTGACCACGCCTACTAACGAGCCACACCCTATGTGCGACAGTCATGAAATTTTCTAGATCCGCCCCTGATGGAGGAAGTAAAATCGAAACCGAAATTCAAAATAGTTGATAAGGTCCTAATATCTAAGTAGAAACGAAGTCAATTCGATAAAGGATATACCCCAAACTGGACTGAGGAAGTATTTACAATTGAGAATATACAATACACTAATCCTATAACTTACAAAATAAAGAATCTTAGATATGAAAACAATCAAGGAAGCTTTTATGAACCTGAATTAATAAAAGCAAATCATGATGTGTTTCGTGTTGATAAAGTCATCCGGAAAGATTATAAAAAGAAGCAAGCTTTGGTTAAGTGGAAGGAATATAGTGATGAATTTAACAGTTGGATACCGTTCAAGGACTTAAACCGTGTATAAAAACCATTTTAAAAAATTAAAATATATAG
>WIPJ01001349.1:26581-114267 GCA_018155075.1 Cassiopea andromeda
TGAGTTAAAGATTAGCTTTGACAGATCAATTGATTTTTCTGTTTTAATTCTCTTTTGGCGTTTACACTAAATGCAGACCGCTCGAGTAAAATAACCCGTTTTACAATGTTGTTAATTGTTATTATTTATTGTTGTGTGTAGCAATATCAATTTTGCACTTGTTGGATGATTAAATAAACTGAAACTGAACTGAAGAGGACTTGGCCTAAAAAGATTTTGATTGGGGACAAGCCCCCAGAGTCCGTCTTTGTCTGACTCCAGTGTACTGTCCGCTAAGACTAGGATTCCACGGAATCCCCTTATGAAACTTATAGCACACTTTCTACGCGAGTTACACGTGGGTTGCATGAATTTGACTGCAATTAATGCAACCAAATTGATAGTTGTCAGTTGTTTGCAGTAAAGCATATTCAAATTTAAAAAGTTCTTTGGAAGGGATATTATCTTTGGAACTACAAATTTCTTAAATTTGTGGCATTATACATGCTAGTGCCATATATCGTGGTTCTTTTCACTGTTGCATTTTACCTTCGATGGGTTCAGTCGTCCAGTGAAATGTTCTCTATAAAATGCTATGGCAAGTATCAATTTTGCATTTGTTGAATGACTAAATAAACTGAAACTGAAACTAAACTGAAGAGGGCTTGGCCTTAAAAATTTTGTTTAGGGGCAAGCCCCTAGAGCCCCAGCTGTCTGACTCCACTGTACGGTTCACTAAGGCTGGGTTTCCACGTAATCACCTTATATCGCACCTTTTACTTGAGGTACACATAGAAAGCGTGAATTTGTCTGCAATGAATACAACCAGATTCATAGTTGTGGATTGTTTGCAGTAAAACAAATTGAAAGTTCAAAAGTTCTTTAAAGATATTATCTTTGGAACTACAAATTTCTTAAATTTGTGACCTTATGCATCCTGGCTCCATATATTGTGATCCTTATAATAACGGACACCCTCCAGCATTTTGCCTTCAATGGGCTCTATCGTTCATTGAATTTTCTTTAAAACTGCTGTAAGATACTAATATGAATGTTGTCTCACTTAGCACTTTTCATTGATTCAAACTACTCCTCAGAAAATTTTAAGGCAAAAGCATACGTTCTATATCGTCTATAGCATCAATGCGAGAATAGTCTGCTTCCCAAACAATTACATGGCTGGAGACACTACAGCAATTAAAATTATATGATGTTGGCATTAGAATCAACTTTCATAGTTTACACAAACTAGCATGATAATCACAAATGTGTTAATTTGGTAATTATAAATCATTGGTATCGTGATTATAAAGCATTGCTTTTGATAATCTTGTCACAGAGATATCAATTTGGCAATTTGTATTTCATAGCTTGCTCATAAATTCACACCAATCGAAGATTGGCCGTTGCCTAAAGTTCCTAATGGTTTTCAAATATCATTGAAAAGAGATGACTTGACTGGATCTTCTTTATCAGGGTGCAAGGTGAGCTGAATTCAATATGTCCCAAGTGTTTTTAATCATTAACTGTGCACTATGCACTTGCACAATGATTCTCGATTCTTATATGAGCTTGCAATGAATGGTTAGGTGTAACCAAAAAGCACCTCTTTTTGTTACAAGTGATTGCCTACAGCTGTGTTACAAAGGATTACGTTCAAAGTTTTGTAGCCAGTTGCAATTGTTGTTCTTCATGCAATGGTACGAACTGTTAAATAAGTTTTGGAGTTGCTGTTATTCATTTATTGCAATACTAAATATGCACAGTATTTATGAGGAAAAAGGTAAACGAAAAGTGAAAACATTGTGTTGAAAAGTTTAGCAAACGAAAATAAAGGGTAGATATATCATTCGCAAACCACTAAGAAATCTAAACCATTAGCTAACTGGAAATTCGAGAAAAAATAGAGACATTACGATGATTGAATGGGTTTTTGGAGCTAATAGAACCAGAGGTTTCGAAGGGGAAGACGTTATCTATCATTTGTTTTCATTTGAAAGCTCAAATTATTAATTGGTATTTCAAACTTTCAAGTTGTTTATAATTCAAAGAAGTTACCTGCTCCATGAAAAAGTGCTAATTTCCAATGATTTTCAACAGTTTTAAATTTTCTTTATTTCTATGCTGCCAGTCCTGGGGACCCCTGTTTTTTCTCCGTCATTCAAGATAGCGCAAGCTGTCACAGCTGTTAATGGGAACTGTACTGCTTCATTGAATGAGATAATCTTAGGATTCAATATCTAGTGTGCCAAATGAAAGCGTGGATACGCATTCATTTTTGAACAGTTTTGTAGCCCCCCAGATCTCTTTAAGATCCCTATTCAGTAACATGTTGTCTTGTCTAAAAGTCACCAATTCAAAAAAAACGCATCATACACATTAGCTTCTCTTCGTTCTGTTGCACATACTTCTTTCATTTCAAAGCTTTCAAGCCTTCTGCTAAATAAGACACCCATTAATTAGCCATGGAAAAACTTTCCTGTCTCCAAGTCAAATAAGTCTATCTGCTGTTAGGCACTAATAGTTTTATATCAATGACTACATTAATGACCTGTTGACTTTATTCGTGGTTTTTCACAATAATTATCCATTCCATCAATTACTATAGGTAAGGAGACTGGAGTTTCTATTAGCAGATGCATTAACAAAGAAATATGATTCAATTATTACTTGTGGACTCGTTCAGTCAAATAATTGCAGGGCAACTGCTATTTCTGCAAGATCAGTTGGACTTAACACTCATCTTCTACTAAAAACAAGTCAACCAGTAAGTAATGAGTTCTGTTGACTACATTGCATTCTTTGGAATTGGTGGCAGATTCCAGAAAAGTCGCAACCCTGCAATTGTGAGCCGGTGGAAGGCTGTGTTGGCTGATGTAGTCTATGAGGGAGGTTTTAGCTAAAAATTATCAGTTACAGTAGCACACTCCCGTAAAATGACGTTCGATTGAAGACGACTCTCCTATCTTTGTTACATGGCACGGATTCTTGGCTATATGCGTGATGGTAGCTAGTCGTGTGATAAGCTAATGTAGTGAAATAGTTGCGTAGCTAGCTAGTGTAGTGAAATAGTCGCAAAAATCTGAAGTATTTCTTCCCATTAGTCCTGCAAAACGGCAAGGTAGTATTTGCTTTTTCTGTTTCGGCTTGTCCTATTCTGGACATAGCGAAAAAGTGGGAGCATTCGCTGGATACTCTTCGTATTAATGCATTGAATTAAATGAAGTTTTTCACGCGATTGTTCATTATAAATAAAAAACTACTTGCTTTGGGCTTCTGTAGTGTAAGAGGAAAGACGAAACGGATAACTTTTTATTTTCTTTAGATTAATAAAGAAGTGTTAAGGCCACGAGACAAAACACTCTTTTTAATATTATTAAATACATATGGAGAGTGATTTCAATGGGACTCTGATAAGGTATTGAGTATACATATTGATAGTGATAAGGTTATTTGCAATCATTCTTTATATGCATTTAGTGATATTGAAAAGAAAGCTCTGCCTCGTTGCCTTAAGATTTACTTATTCATAAGAGCTTGTTTATACGTAGAGATCGTCCCACACACGTTGTATTTTCTTAAGAACCTTCATTTTGCCTTAGCCTCAATTTTCTTAACTTTACCCAAAACTGAGCCAAAGATTTTCTTAAATTTTTCTTAAGCTCTACTAAAATAAACTGACTAAAGTTGTTTTACACTTTCTTTATTAGTATTGTATAATTTAATTTGAATTCCATCTTTAAAATTTTGAAGACATATCGATTTTTGGCCAACAAAAACACTAAAGTTTGGAAATTTAGCCTCTTGATTGTCTTAAGATTTTCTTAAGGTTTTAAACATTTGAGCCTCATTTTCTTATAAACATTTTTCGTATAAAAAAACGTGTACTTAACCAGCAAAATTGTTCTATACCCTTGTGTCTTTATCTCCTTATTTAGGCATTCTTCGTTAATTTGGCTTTACTGCTCGTCCGTTTGCATACTCTGCTTTTTTATCTCCTTTGTTTATTTTTTTCCACTTAAGATATATAAATTCTCCCATTTCCTTTCTTTATTAGCTGAGGATGGGGTAAGCTCGTTCTGAAAGGTACTAATAAGGATATGTCGATGTTTAATATTTGTCAACTGCAGTTCCTTTAATGGTTTGTAAATTGTAGCTGCTATGTTAGGCACCTACTTTTGATTTCCCCATAAGACGGGGCTCAAATTTGAAAAGTTTCTACTATGGATACTGTTTGACATTATATACCATATAATTAAGGCAACAAAAAAACCTATCCAGACAAACAGAACAGATATATAGATGTACAACAGAGGTGCCACTGTAGTATCAATATAATGTCAGTTCTCGGGTTTCCGCAATTTGGACAACCAAAATGTGTTCCATCTCATCTCCGCACCACTGCCTAGAGGTGGCTCGAGCTATAAAGCCCCACGTAGTCAGCGCCTATGGCTGCTATATTGTTTCATTGGTAGTTTCAATTTGGCATGGAGATTATTAATATGTAACATGGCGATTCTTTTGACTTGCTCTACCATGGCACTCATTGTGGTTCTCACTATTAAATAATTTCGATGACTAATGTGGATGAGTATTTATCCAAATGAGCATTCCTCGTGTTCATACCACCTTACAACGTTGAATTTGTTAGACAAAAGCTGCAAATTTAATAGGACATAGAAAGAATTATAAATAAATTTTGAAATTCGTAATCGCTGTTAAGGAAGATTCTTCTCGTCTAAATTTGTTTAGATTGTCATGAAGCCTCAATTAAGATGCACTCTTTCTTCCTTTTTAGTCACTTTGTTCGTTGTGTCTATTTCTATTTATTTTTATAGAAGTTTGTTCCATTCTGTTAATGGATCCAGGGACGACGAATTGATAGTAAGGCAAGGGGGTCCAACTGGAGCGAATGGGTACCGACTACCGAAGGCCATCAAAACGAGCCAAGGAATTGAGAACTTCCAAGCCACCTTTCTCAGATACCTTTGTTCTATTCCCTTAGCAATGGCTGTTTTTTACAATTATATGACTAGCTCCCTTTCCCAGTAAAAAGTCGTTTGCTTAAATATTTTTCTTTTCATTATGGTTGTACCACACTGGCGTTTATAAGAGAAGCTATTGCTTATCAAAAAGAACACTTTCCCCCCTTTTACCCCAGATTAAAGACAGGAGGGGCGCTTGCTCTCCTCTACCCCTCGTCTCTGGGGTCCCTGAATGGATTTCAAAATAGATCCAAAACTTTTAATGGTGGTGTATTAACGAAAGCATTAATTGACGTGGTTGTGACGTAATGGTTTAGTACAGATTTCACCAAAATCTTTTACAGAAGGAACGAGTGTGTCTTATTTGCACCACAGAGTGTATATTTGAAATAAGCACCACATTTCTATTTTTCATTTTAGCAATGTGATTTGAACAATTGCACAAGCAACGTATTGTTGGATCGCATAGCAGGAGCTCAAGTGTATTTGGTTCCATGTGAGCCTTTCAAAGGAGGTTTACTCCCTCGAATAGACAAGCTCATCAATAGGCTGTGGTAAATAGTAGTACTTGAATTAACTGATGGACTAGTTATAGTAAACAGATTATATGATATTTTATTGATCGAGGATTGTTTGCTATCTATTCTTGCTTTCTCGTCAATATTGGAATAAAAGAGGGCTATTCTTGTAGCTGACTGGTATTTTGACACAAAGCTGTCTATCCTTCCAGGGAAGCAAAGCAAGAACGCGCGTTATACCTCACACCTGCTGCATCGCCTTTGGGAACTTTTGGATACATAGAACTATTCCATGAGATGATAAACCAGGTAATTCGTGTTTTACAAATGCTATTTCTCTAGTTTTACATTAACAGAGAGCAATTATGCTATCTGAATGCTCAAAGTTCTAGCAAAAAGTGATATAGAATTTGATATTCTAGAGTGATCATGCTTAGGTCTACTGTTTTTCATTCTATATATAAGCAACAGACATTAATGTGACGTATGTACCATCACATCTATTGGAGTTTCATCACGTTATAAATACTGATCTATCCAAGGGGGCGTCTATAAAGGATATTCATCCTTTAGGGGAGGGAGGGGGTTAACAACAATACAGACAAAAGTGGACAAAGGAAAAATGGAGTCTATCTGTAAGTGGGCATTGCTTAAAGGTCATTTTCAAATATCCTTTTCAAAGAGCTTTTATCTTTCATATTTTTGCAGCTTTTTAAATGTACTACTCAGTAACTACATGGACAGAGGAAAGGAAGCATGGGCAAGGGGAGGGAGTGGGGTTGGAAACTGCAAGTAACCCTATCCACAAGGTGCTCAAAAATTCTTCAAAAGTTGCCTATCGTATGTCAGAATTTTTGAAAATTTCCTCTTGTTCAAGAAAATTGCCAGAAAGCTGCTCAATTACTGCAAAGCCTTTTAAGTCTACTTTAAGCATGCACTCAGAGTAGATACATATACTCAACATTTGCCAAATCCAGCCTCAGATGTTTCTTAACTGTTTCCTAAATTTTATAAACTTCAAATATAGAGGACAATGAACAAATTAGGCAATTGTGATACAAAAAAAGAATTTTCAGGTTTGGTAACACATTTTTAGTTGGATGATGTTTCTGTTTTACGTCTACAAGCTAAAATACAAGTTTAGTTTTTTCGTCAGTTTTCACTCATGAGTAAAAAATTGTGACGTATTTCGAGTGGAAAGCCGCAAATGATCAGTTATCCCCCAAAATGGACGTGCTTACATTTTCATTCAAATTGAGCAGTGGAGGCCTCTGTTAAGCTAGAAAACTGGGTTTTTTTTCTATTATTACCGCTGATTCTACACCTTTTGATTGCAATGCAACCACATGCTTGTCCTTGGAATTTTCCTTATCCTCAATGCGTAGTACCAATCCCTATGATTCAAGTAACAGGCAAACATTGAACTGTCAAACTTGAGATGGTGAAATTTTTGTAGCATCATTGTTACATCACTACGACGCACAAAGTGAATGCCAATGGTGTCATCAAAGATAATAGGATAGTGACTGGATAGGATAGAGAACTCTATTTAAATTCTCCAGATAAGTCAATCTTCACTTCTAGTAGGGGATTATTCTGTTGAGTTTGACCATAGTTGACCTGTTGTTCTATCTATTGAAAGTATATCTATTTGCAACCTCGAATGATGTTCAATATCCTTTAACGTTTTTCATCGTAAGCTTTTGTTGTAAGCTTCTTCAAAACGTGTGTTGCACATCAGATGGCAAGTTTATGGCTACTATTACAGGCCTGTCATATCAAGGGACAATAGCATACATTCTGTGAATGCCCCAACCAGTCACATTTTATGGAGCTTTTCTGGAGAGTCATAATCCAGGGATATAAATTGTCGGAGACATTTGATGGAGAAGTGATGAGCTTAAAATTTCACAGGCCAAACGTCATTTTGCATGAAGGCCTAAGCTGTGATATACATCTACTCGTTGGCACTGAATAGAAGGGGAAATAATACAGAAGGGGGATTTACCTTTTTCCTAGAGAAGCATAAATTGGGGAAGGTTGTCAATAGATGGGGGTCAATGCTTGTTAATTCTTGAGGGTTCCAGTTTCAAGAAATAAACGACAATATCTAAGTAATCTAAAACTTCACATGCTCAATCAAACTACACTCTGAATCATACCACGATGTAATCTCTCTCACTTGAAACAACAACAACATATGAAGGACCACGGCGCCTACACAGTGCCGTGTATGAAACAAAACATAATAATATAGTCATAGATATTACAATGCTCAATAAACAGTATGGGGACCCAAACCTTTCAAACTTATTGCAATTAGTTGTTAACGTTGTATAAGTATAAGACATATAGTTTTTTATTTCCTTACTTGCTATTTTGACTTGTGTTCATAAACCAATGCATTTTATTTAATTATCCTTTTTACAACTTTGAAATCTTTAGTGTAGGAAAATGTGGGGTTGGATTTTCTTAAAAACTGCTTGGTTCAGGGGGAAAGGGTTAGTAATAAGTGGAGATGGGTAATGAACTTTTCAAATATCTTCAATCAGAGACCCCCCTAATATTCGGTGTCAAAGAGTACCATTGTTTACTATTAACATTTGCTATGAAAATTTACTATTTCAAGGCAGGCCCGCAGATTTCTGAACCGGAATGTGGGGTGCGGTGTTTTTGTAAAAATCCAATTCAAAATTAAAAGCTCTTGCATGTCACATATATCCAGGGGCGGATCCAGAGAGAAATCTGACCAGGGCTCAACAAAAATATCTTGGGCGTGGCTATATGGGTGTGGAAAATATCTCAGAACTATGAACAAATAAGGGCCAGTTCGTCCGACTTTTATTATTGACTTGAAATTCGATATTCTAGAGCTCAGTAAAGAAGCAACCCAGCACGTCATTCACTTTGTTTTGTTTTTGTTGAATTTATAAAAAGGTTAAAACCGCACACGTTTCTCTCAATCTGTTGAAACTCGCAAGGTTGGGTTATTTCCAACATTGGTGTGGCATTAAGTGTGAGGCTTGATAAACTTGACTCGCTGAAATCCAGCACCTGCTCAGTTCAATACCTGAATTCATCACAAAAATAAACAGTTGACAACGGAAATAGTGTTAGACGGAAGTAAAATTCAGCGCAACAGCCAACTGCAAGGAATTAGGAAGCATTCAAAATGTTGAGTTCAGAGGCAAGGGGTATTCTCGCAAACAAGAGACAAATCTATAAGTGCAAAGGGGGACCTTACCAACAGTTTTATGAAACTTGGGAGGGGCACGTGCCCCCTTTACTTTAGGGCTCTTAGGTATCCAAATCATAGAAGCGACCTACCTCACTGGTGTTATACAAGTACATTTGGTGTCTTGACAGGCAGGGAACTGCAGCTCTGAGAATTAGCATCATGGATTTCTCTAACCGATTCAGACATTTCTAGTACCTCACAGTAATTGCCCTTTCTCACGTAAAGCACTCAACAACTACGGTCTTCCTCGCCACGAGGACACAGTTTCAACATCAACAATATCACGTGTAGTGCTCATGTTGACATAGTCGAGCCCTAGTCACGGAGTATTGTGATTGGCTAAGAGAAAATGAGCCCTGGTCAGGGTGATGTTTCATTGGATGAAAGAGAATATTTACATCCGACCAGGGCTCGTCCCAAAAGAGACTTGCGATTGCTAAGAACGCGACTGTCGCTCTAACAAAGATATGGAAAGACAAAAACATCTCTTTGAACCAATTCTCACCTCAATAGTGTTCCCTATTGCCACCTACAGAGCTGAATGCTGGTCGCTCAAACAGTCAGACAGAAATAGAATTGACAGCTTCGAGCTCTGGTGCTCTGGATTGAGAATCAGCAGGCAGAGAGTGCAGACGTTAAAGGTAGATAAACTGATTAACTTTTTCTAAAGATGTCTAAAACATATTCAACTGTAACAAGAAGAAATTCATCACACCTGATTACTACACAAAACACACCAACTAGAGGCAGTGACCCAAAAAGAAAGAATGTTAAAGAACAACCGATTGAGAAATTGATGTCCTTTGTTCAATCTGTGCCGGTTGCTGATAGTTCGAAGGATGACGGGGATGAGGTAAAAACAATGTTCCAATCAATTTTAAAGCAACTCAAAAAACTGGACAAAATAGATGACTTGGAGCAAATGATGAGGATATGCAGGATGATCTGTTAAAGACTAAAAATGAAGTAGCAGAATTAAAAGACGAGAACCTGAAAATCAAAAGAGAACTGGCTACGGTGAAAGAGGGATTGAACGAACAGAAAACGATTGAAAAAAAAATCATTGATGTCCAGGCAAGGTCTATGAGAGACAACCTGGTATTTTATAACATACCAGAAAGTGAGGCAGCAGAAGATCGCGATGGACCAGAAAAGTTAATAAGTAATGTAATCAAGGAGAAATTAGGTATTCAGGAGAAGATTCATTTTGAAAGAGTGCACAGAGTGGGCGCAAGACGTAATGCAGATGGATCACCAAAAACCCGGCCAATCGTTGCGATATTTTCCTCGCATAAACAAAAAGAAAATGTGAAAGTAGAAGGGGCAAAATTGAAAGGGACCAACATTGGAATGAGTGAACAGTTTCCAAAGGAAATTCAAGAGAGGAGAAAGAACTGTGGGCAGTTTTCAAAGAAGCAAAGCATCAAGGTACAGAGTGAAAATGGTAGTGGACAGACTGTTTATTGATGGTGTAGAGTATAAACAATAGGGGTGTCGTGGAGGTAATTCGTATGATAAAAATCCAAACATTTTGGTGAGTTCATTGAAATTTTATTTTTGAATGTAAATGGTTTGTATACCAAAACAAGAATCCCCGAATTTCTTGATATGATAGCTAATTATGACATAGTTGCGTTTGGAGAATCTAAAACTGATGATTTTGATAACTTTTAACCTACCGGGATTTACAACTTCGTACATGAAAAATAGAAAGAAAAGCAGGCGGGTTAAATCGGGAGGGATATTTGTTGCTATAAAAGACACTATCAGCGAATACTTTTGTCTAGTTGAAGGAAATAGTTCAGAACTTGTTCTTAGTTACAAGAAAAAGAGAAATTATTTGATACCAATAAACGGGTAGCACTTGGGTTTGTATATGTTCCACTGAGTGATTCATTTTATTATGATGACGAATCCTTTGAAAAGTTTGAACGTGATATAAATATTTTGAAATACAAAGATTTGGAAATACTCGTAATGGGTGATTTTACTGCTAGGACAAAAGGAAAAAAGGTATTTTGATGAATTTGATGATAAATTGTTAGATAATAAGATATTCAGAGTGAGCTTTTACCCAATGAGACGATAGCCGACTTGAATAAGTTAACGGATGCGGCAATACCATTGGCAAGAAAATCGCAGGATACAGTAAAAACACTAATGGTGAATATCTATTAAATATGTGCAAAAACAGTGACGTTTATATCATGAATGGTAGAATAGGAATTGACAAAGGGGTCGGTAAAAGCACATGTCATAATAGAACATTTATTTTCAATGAACATTTTCCATAGGCAGCACGGAAATGTTATGTAAGCAGAATTTTGAGGTCGATAATTTTAATCCATTGTTTTCTGACGTGCATAATCCTATTAAATTAACTTTTAATCGGAAAATAAGTTTTGTGAATAATTTTAAGATAACTGATGAAAATTATAATATGGATTTCGATCATAGACTAAAATTGAAATTTCAATGGGTCGAAGATAATAAAGAAATTTTTTTAAAATAATATTGATGAGAAGGAATTAGAAAATATTATTACAACACTAAACCAATACAAAATACTAAATAGTAACGAAGGTGATATAAAACATTTAATTGACAACTCAATAGAGTCACTAAGCGCACTATTGATAAATAGTGCAATTAAAACGTTTCCAACACAAGAGGAATCAAAAAGAAAATTAAATGAGAAACCATGGTTTGGAAAGGGATGTAAAAACAAGATCAATAACTTTGCAAATAAGAGGAAAGAATTTCTAAAAAACAATAACCGAATTACTAAGTTTAAAATGATACAGGCTAAAAAAGAATACAAACGTGTACTTAATAAGTATGGAAATAAATTTTAATAAAAATTTTAATAATAAATTAAGACAATAAAAAACAAAGATCCCAAATACTTCTGGTCCATAATCAAAAGTAAAAAGAAAGAACCACTGGCAGATATCTCAATGAAGTGTTTATATGAATATTTCAAAAATCTAAATGAAGGAAATGATAATGAGGCTGGATTGCATATAAGTGACGTGATTATCAACAATAACGAAGAACCAATTCTAAATGATGAGATAACTGAAAATGAAATTGTAAACATAATAAATAAGCTAAAAAATAATAAAGCTGGAGCAATCTCAAGATTCCATTATGGGATTCCAATGGTTTTTGTAAGAGTTTTGAATTGATTTGCATTTGTCGTAGTCCCCTCTTGCCTCTGTGCTGCTACTCCTACACAGGGGTCCGTGCTGTTTATAGCCCCAGGGCCCGAGCGGGCTCTCGACGGGTCTGGAAAGTGGTATTACAGCTTGTCCAAGATATAAATTGAGGTAGTGCCCTCTCAAATAAAAGTTCTTACTTTCACCATTGAACTCATGCCAAGAAGGAGAAACTGATCGGAAAAATTAGAATCATATGCGAAAACTGAAGTTATGGCTCAAGTAAACTTGAAGCATAAGTCAGGTAATGCAGAAATCCAAAAATCTGAGGGAGATATGAAAAATCAAACCTTTTGAGGGGAAGCTATGCCCAATATAGACTTTCCATAAACGCCTGAGTGCCTGCGTACACTTGTACATGCATTTGCCTCCACAGGGGTTGATTTTTCGTTTTCAGGTCCTTAACCAGGAGAGAAGTGTCTCTACACAAGTAGGGTAGCCAATGTAGAATTTTTTGAACCAACCTATCTAAAATCTCGAAAAGTTTTGGTTCACAACATAGGAGATATTGAGATGGACATCGACTTGAACATGTCCTTTCAAAAACTAACATAACAAGACCAACACAGGTACCCTAATTCCTTGAATAACCCCCACCTATAAGATCATTTTTGCAGATAAACCGTCCCCTCAAATAAGAACCCATGAGGCCGTATTCAATGGAAGTGTAATTGCGGAATACTATCTTATTTCAAGGAGCCCCACAGGAGAATAACTGTACAACATTACTTCATTTGACTGCTGGGAAAAAGCAAAAGAAACGCAACTTGCATGATGATATTGATGAAACCGTTATCGAATAATAAATTTAGCTTCAAAGATAGATTTTTTGAAAATTTTTAATTTAGCTGATGGAGAGCATTATGCTGTTGTTTTGCACACTTTTGAAGAGAATTTCAGACTGTAAGGTAAGCCCTCCCTGCTTTTGAATAAATATTCCCCTCCAATAAGCTCCCACTCAAGCGTTCAGTTTTTCAAATAAGGCCCAGGGGTGCTTATTTGAGGATTTACGGTACTGGCCATCTAAGAAGGAGTTCGGCCTTATGAGCACTTCCTACCCCCTGCTCCCTTCCTAGAATTCTCCAACTGCCCTCAGATTTTCCGACTGGATAAAGATTTGGGGATGCCAAACTCCCACATTTCCGATTATTACCTGCATGGATCTACCCACATTGTCACCTTTCAGAAATGGATGATTTTGGGGATATACACTGGCAAGTCTCAGGAAATCTTGACTGTTCCTGCAGTAGATAGTCGTTAATTGCTATTAAGTTTGCTTTCTGCATTTGATAAATTTCTTAAATCATGTCATCTGTTTACATGCTGCATATTTTTATATCCTTTAATTAAGTTCTTGTTGCCTCAAAAGCTGTCAGGTAGCGATTTGTGTTTTGTCTGATAAACATGGCTCCAAATTAATCTCAATGAAGCTCTGGCTGAAGAGCCTGATGGAAACCTCCTCCTAAGCGATAAAATCAAAGTCCAGTATCGGCAGAATATTTTTTTGAAAAGACTGGAATAAATATTATGGTTCTTTCAGCAGTTTTATACTAGGGGTCTTAGGCCCACATTATATGTATACGTAATCTTTAATGAGTACGTTAAGTGGAGACAAGAAACCAGTCTTTGAGAATGTAGGTCAGTTTGCATTTCTTCTGCTAGCTCATCGATCTATTTCTGCTCTTGCAACCCCTCAAACTCAATCATTCTGTCCTCTGAAAGGATTTTGCTATTCAGCAGTGTAAACCGAAATCGATTTTGACTTCTCTGACTGTTTTTCACGGAACGCAAGTTTGAAATCAGGTTTGTTGTGTCTACCTTTGGTCTTTGCCAGCTTTCCTATCCAGACAATATAGCATTATCTTTGGCATCATGGCAAACACTATATCATTTAGTTTTAGATAAACCCACATGAGAAGTTATTGCCAAAAGAAAATGTTGGGATGCAAATTTTGTCTCTCTTTTTCACATTCTGAAACATATTTCTTAAACCGTACCAGATAATTTAAATTCCTCTTCGCCATCATATCCTGATTACATTTGATACATTTTGGAGTAAGTTTCATACTGAAGTAATTTTCCATTAATGAAGAACAGTCCTCAAAACTTGTATTATTTTTCCGGTTTTTGTAATGTCACTGTGAGCCACATTAAATACTCTAATGTCCTCTTGGCTCAAACTCACTACTCCATACCGTTCAAATGTTATTGGCAAAAAACCCTGGGTGCATTCTTTGTAAAACGCACTTCAGAGGTGCACCCGTAGTTCCTCAGATGTACGCCAACATTGAAGGTTGGCGTACATTTGAGGTGCAAAGATCAAAAGAACTGTGGATTGAGATTTGCATTTATTACACCAGTGCGCCAAAGAATATAGTTTAGGCTATATCCACTCTGCCACACCGACAGGAAAGCTAACTTCACCAAGGAGGTCTTTGGACCCAAGTGCATATGGCATAAAACCAATTTTGTCAACACCAAGTACAATTGTAACACAGTTTCATCGAAAAACTTTGCATAAGCCATTCTTGCACCCCTCCAGACTAGTCTAAATAACAATCTTCCGTAAATCTCTCATGGATTGATACAATTTGTGACCTTGTATTCTACGTCGTTTTTCTGCCCCAACTCTTCACAAAAAGTCCTGAATTGACACATTTTAACCACATTTTGTCTCCTTTCATGTAATTATCACAGAAGCACTATACCATACTGCATCAAACTTTGCAGAATTTATCTAATATCAATGATGTGAAACTTTCCTTTCACGGGACTTTCCCCATATCTACTGCCACTTCCGAGTTAAGCTAGGTATGGCCTTAAATTCTCATATGAAGCAGTTTCCAAGAAACTATGTTTCTGGGGGCTTACCCCATTATGCTGTGCAGCCAAATGCTCTAAATTTTGCATGCACTGTGCTCAAATTAGCAAGATTGATGAATCGGAAGTTGATTTTCTGATCTCTCACCTATTTCAAGACTTTTTGCACTTTCAAATTTTCGATTCCGGGGATTATGATTATATGTATGTATAATCGCTTCCTTACCAGATATCAAAAATGCGTTTGGTTTTGCATTTCTCCTTTAAAGGTTGAACTATCAGAAGAGATGCCCAATAACTTTCCATGATCATCTTCGTGTATCTTAAATTCTACGACTTGCATATTAGCCGTTTTCTTTCTTAGCTCCAAAAATATTAGGGTAAAATTTATTGTTATTTAGTTTTGTATAGTTTTCTAGAAACCACGCTGTTAGATCGTTTGAGCATAAGGTAATATCATCCGCATTGTTGCATATTCAGGTTCCGTTTGTTAGATGGAATATTTTGGTACTGTAGATGTTAAGCAACAGGGATACTATCATCAAATCTCCCATAAGCCTCAAAAGCGTTCGTGGAAACAGCATGAAAAAGGGGTGCAAAGAAAGCTGGATTCTGATTGGAGTACAAAATCACATGATACTTTGCCAAGTAGATGGATTATCCTATAAGTGGAAGTAGTTAAATGCTTTCCATCAATATAGAAAGAGCTTTTGATTCCTTGGTCATATATCGTGAAAATTGGTAGTACTAAGAAAATATTGTCTTTTACGTCGTAGGCTTTCGGTACACCTACTTCCCATTTTTGTGCTGCAGTGGACCACTACATATGAATTGTATTAGAGAACCAAATAGTTTCAGTTGTATGAAGTTTGCAATTATATAGTGTTGATTTTAGGGCGTTTTGGAGAACTATACTGACGTGGTGTTGGCAGTTGCCACTGGTGGAACTATTGCTGGGTTGTCTATTGCAAACTTTCTCACTGGATCTCGACTCAAGTAAGCACGCTCTTAACTACATGTTCTTTCTAAAAGAAACCAATTTATAAGCAACCTAGTACTAGACACCCTAAAGTTTAAGAAAATTTTAGAATTAATGGGAATGAGCTAGAAACTGTAGCCTAAAAGGGCATTGAATTGTTACCTCATTCAACGTAAGCTGAACTAAAACAATGTGAACCTGATATTGTTTCAAATTTTTGCTCGCACTGAGGCATTTTGTTGGTTTTAGCAGTAATTCGTTAAAAAAAATTCTTAAGACAGTTTTAGAACGAAAACAATATGGCCAAAAATGAGGAGACTTTTATTACGCATTATCCAAGTTTCTTGTCGAAAAACCGTGTATATTCAATCTATGTATCCCTTTTAAATGTATTATATTATGATGATGTTTCGCATTGCTGCTCTGCATGAGTTTCCAAATCACTGCAAGTAATATGAATTTCGAATGCAAAACTCTATCACTAGGCAGTAAAATCAGCATTTGTAGGTGCTTATCAAGAGATTGTTATAAATTCGAGATTATCAGAGATTTGTCGAAACAGAACAGTTTTATTTTCAGAGACTTAAAGCATATTTCAGCTAATGCATTACGAAATTAAAGATCATCCAAGCTAATTGTCTAGCAAGCGATTAAGAACAAGAGGACCATCTTACTGTAGCACCTACTCACACAATTCTTCGATTAGCATCATTTTGCATTTCCTCTTCTGCGTTTATATGCATTTGCTTTCTATACTTGGTAGCTCAAAGTCCAGTAAGGAATGCCATATGTTTGTAATCAATAGGACTATGGATAAGCTGATCTAAGTTCTGACTATGTGCATACTGATGAGATTAGGAACTACTGAATGATTTAATAAAGTGATCAGATAGAATGAGCGAGTGAATGGAGTCTGCAGGATATACAAAATATCAAATCCAAAATGATACTGATAGAGCTATTAGGACATATAATGGCTACACCAAAATCATGCTTTAACTCTAATTGAAAAATTAGATTACACAATTTGTACATTTCAGAATTCATGGGATGTGTGTACTTGATAGCTTTGATTATTTTCACTGTTGCATCAATGAACTACTTCAAAATTATGGTTTTGAGGGACTAGTAATGGAAGACATATGTGATGTTATGCAGGACTACAAAGGGATGGGCTTCGCCAAATCGACGGATGAAGAGTTAGGTAACAATGATATTGCATTCTTATGACCATTACTTTTGAGTGCTCTAGAGGCTCTAGAGGCTTTACAGATAACTTGGTTGCTTAATCATTGGCGTAGGAGAATTTGAAACTTTGGGTGGCCGTAAACATTTTGCCTGAAAAGCCAAATATCACTGCGCAGCAGTCTGCAAAGTAGCCATTGTTCTATCAGAAGAAGTTGTTAGAATGAGAGACATCTACCTATCTATCCCAGTCATATGTGCTGGGAGCACTTCAGGGGAAGGAGGTAGCTTTCTCCTGTTGGGCACTAAGCCATATCATATCATATATCATTTTCATATTTCCAAGGCCTTTGATCGCGTCTGGCACAAAGGTCTCCTTGCTAAACTGCCAAAATTTGGTCTTCACCACTCCCTCATTAAATGGATTTCTAGCTTTCTATCTGATAAGTCAATTGCAATTAGGGTCGATGGCTACCTCTCTAATCCTCATTCTATCAACTCAGGTGTATCTAAGGGCTCTGTTGTCTCTCCTGTTCTATTCATCCTCTTCATAAATGACCTGCTTTCCTCTACATCTTCCAGTATTTTCTCCTTTGCTGATGACACTTATTTAAGTTCATCTTTTTCATCCAATCCTCAACACCTTGAATATTCTAATTTTTCACCATATCGTAACACTTCAGCCTCACTTCTCACCAATGACTTGACAAATGTAGAGAAGTGGGGTAGTGGCAACTTTGTTAAGTTCAATGAAGAAAAGACAAAACAGGTTGTCATATCACGTAAACATCACCAAGATTTCCCTCCTGTTTTCATGAACGGCCATAAACTGGACATTTCATCTTCTATCACTCAATTTGGTCTTTCTATTTCATCTAATCTCACTTGGAAACCCCATATCAATTCCATAGCAAAACATGCATCTCAGAAACTTGGCTTTCTTTCTAGAGCCCATGGTTATTTCTCACCTTCTCAACTACTAAATATATACAAATCCCAGATTCGTCCTTCTCTGGAGTACTGCTCTCATATCTGGCGTGGTGCTCCTAAGTCTTCTCTCAATCTTCTTGACAGAGTCCAGTCTAAAGCTATCTGTCTCATCAACAATCCAGACCTCACTAATTCTCTCCATTCTCTCTCCCATCGTCGTCTTGTTGCAGATCTTTCCACTTTCTACCGCTATTTTCAGGGACATTGCTCTCAGGAAATCAAGAATATTATTCCTGATCCAGTGAGGCGTGTTCGCACCACCAGAAGCTCTAACTATTCACACCCTTTCCAAGTTACACTACCTAACCCACGAACTCTATCTCACAAGTCATCTTTCATTCCCAGAACTTCTCAACTGTGGAACTCATTGACACCCACTACTTTCCCTGAATCCTACAACTTGTCATCTTTTAAATCTAGCATCAACAAACTTGATCTTGTCTCCCTTTCTACTTAAACTTCCCCTCTTTTTCTCAGTTTTTCCTTTGTCGGGGCTTTGTTATAGGCCCTACGACCTTTCCCCGGCATTACTTAAAATATCATATCATATAATATCATATACAGGGCCGCATTTAAGTCGGTTGGGGCCCTGGGCCCAGACTTGATTTGGGCTCCTTTAAATACACCTAAAAAATTTTGTCACGTGTATAGTACCCAGCACCCTGTTAGCATGACTTTTTATGGACATGGTTGCAAGGTAAGTTTATAAGGGGACTTGTAATTCACTGGTTTTTCGACATTTTGATCGGGGCCCCCTAAATCTAAGAATTTTAGGGGGCCCCTGGGCCCAATGGGCCCATGGGTAAATGCGTCTCTGATCATATATCCATATTTAAAGTTGGTATTTGCAATAGCAACTTATTACTAGTTTAAACTAACTTTTTACAATACAAAAATACCAAATAACTATATACAAAGTATCATATACTAAAATAATAAGTTAGCGGCAGATCCTGCAGGTGCAATCTTTTCCAGGCTAATTTTATATCTTATTTTTGAATACTAGAGGAGTAGGCTCATTTTTGATACTGTCATCTAGGGTATTTCAGAGGAAACTCCCCCTAAAAGACAGCGATTCCAGCCTAGCAATTGTACTTCTTATTGTAAGTAATTTAGAAAGGCTTTTTGTTCTTAGATTATGCTCTATACACTTCTTTTCATTAAATTCCCGCGCAAGCGATGGATGCCGATGATTTATTGACTTGTAAATTTCTATCGTTAGTTTTTGTAAATTTTTCGCATGAATACAAACACTACCACTGCGTGTAATTAACGCCTCTAAGGGACGTTCATAGTCTTCATAGAGCATTCGAAGTACACGTTTATGTGTGCGGGTGATCTCTATGTTTTCACCTTTATTACAGAATATCCATATTAAAGGGCAATAATCGAAACTCGATAAGAGTACCGCATTACAAATTAATAATGCCTGTTCTCTGGAAACATGTGTATTTAGTTTAGAAAAGGCATTTATTTTCTTGTTTGCACTCTTTTCTTTTTATAAGAATGCCTAATTTTTTTTTGAGCCTCAATATTCCTAAAATTTTCGGTTTTGAGCCTCAGATTATTCTTAAATTATTCTTAAATTTTTCTTGCTCAACACAAGGTGTAAATTCGCCTTAAGATCAAAGAAACATATTAAATCATTTTTGATGTGTTGATTCACCATAAATTTCAAAGAGAACAAACAGAACAAGTCAAAATACGGTTTTAGTCCAAAAGCATTATTTCAACTCCATCAATATCATCAATGCCAATGTAGTCCTCGCTATCATCTGAAGACGTAACTCTCTATTTGGCAAGAGTTTTATTGGAGTACTCCATTTGTCCCATGAACCATCCATTCTCGTATAAAGCTTTGATTCAATTAACAAAATATTTTAGTTTTGATGAAGGTTGAGCCTGGCAATATTCTTAAATTATTCTTAAATTTTAGCAACTTTGAGCCTCAATATTCTTATAGACTTTATTCTTATAAAAAAAAGAGTGTAATCTAGAACACAATGTTTTAAAATATTTGTCAAACTGTAAATTGTTGTCAATTTCAACTCCAAGCAATTTAGCACAATCTGTTGCGGATACGTTGTTTCCTTCAATTTTAGCACGCAGTCTTCTTTGTGTATTAAATCCAAGAAGTATCAGCTGAAACTTTTTTGATTTTGCAACCATACTATTCTCTGCAAAAACCATTTAAGCAATCTAATAACATAAATTTCCAAATTTGCCACTATTTGAGTTGTATCTTTCCTACATGAGTATATAGAATTGTCATCCGCAGAATTACAGAGCTTAATGTCATGAGAAATAGTTTCATTTTAATTTCACGTCCTTGCATTGACCACGCCCTCTATTGGTAGCAACCAGTTTTCTAGAAGTGTTAGATTTGAGCCACAAAGATGTTTTTAGAAAAGTTGCTGAACTGATATCCTAATAGAAAGTGATCGTACTGTGAAAAGAATTATCTAAAATCACGTAAACACTGTTAGGTATTGAAGCACTTGAAATCAAATAGACAATGTAAGATAACATTTACTAACCTCAAAAATGTTAGAAACTTTGATTGCAGGAGTGTAGTTTATAATATTCCATGATTTATTTTCTTCGAAGAATTGTTTGACGAAATGAGCATTCTCCCCCTTTCATTAGGGCTGGAGGGCGACTGCCTCCACTTCCCCTACTGCCCTTCTTCTGGCACCCATGGCCCCAGTCCTGTAGCTCACCCTCCTTCTAAACCTATGTGCTAAAGTATGGCATAGGTATACATTTAAGACTTATTTCATCTAAAACAATGCTGCCACATGAAAACTTTGAAGAGTAAAATCGGGGTTCAGGCTCGGTGTTCTTAATTTTTCTGAACTTTTGAGACCAACTTTTTTATTTGTTCTTTAATGAGTAGGTTGTAGTAAGTCTAGAAATTAGACAATATACAAGACAACATTGGATGTCTTGATCGATTGAGAGTCAATTTGCCAAATGTGGCAGCTGAGATGGTCTCTCTTGCTTAGCCTTGTTTTTTTATTGAAAAAGGTTTATAAACAATCATAAGTAAACCATTTTAGCACAGTTTCTAGTTTTCCAAGGAGCAACTAATTCATCAAAATCAAAGAAGAGAAGTGACAAGGCTCCCAACCCTCCTCAGACCAGCAAAGAAAGAACATCTTATGTCCATATGTTAGTGGAAACCTTATGCATAATGTTCAAAAAATACATTTTACAATAGGTCCTCAGCTTCAGGCATGTTCTTAATTTTCCACAAAATTTCAGACTCGTGTTCTTGTAAAGTTTTTCATATAAGAAGGAGTGTATTAGATTAAAAGTATCATTGAGTGATTTTACAATACAAGATAATTTCTTTTTAGCTCAAAGTTAGTTTGTTTTTCCTGTTGGAATTCCTAAGTTGTACAGCTTGCAAAATTTCATCACAATAGTCCAGCCTTGGATGCCTTTCTGGTATAAGGCTCCCGCAAGAGTTCAAGAGGATAGGAAATCAATCCATACACTGTGTTTCTCTCCGTCAAATGCTCATCTCAAGTTTTTGATATTCGGATAGTGAATTGCTTCGTAAAATTTCATCCTCAGAAGAAAATAATTATATATCTCCTGATTGCGCATGTATTGGATTATCCAAATAAGACTTACACTAAAAATCAAGTTCTTTCAACTTTTTATATTCAAACAGGGGTTCATGCTTGTATGGAAAGCACTTTCTCAAAAGAAGCTGTTTACTTGCCAAAAATGCACAGTATTGACAAAAATGTAACTGAGATTATGTTCAAATAGGCTTTTAATATGCTGCTTACTTTCTAGCTCAGAGGGATACGTCCAAAGAGCCAGAGTCTATTTAAGCAGAAATTCATTAAAAAGGGGGTTTGTATACTAAGCTCCCTAGCAACTATTTGGCACCGAATAGAAGGGGTATAATAAGGAAGGAGTTAGTATTTTGCAATAAATGCATACTTTGGGAAGTTGTTAGTGGCTGGGGATCAATGTTCAGTAGACAGTATAGGAAAACCAAACATTTCGATATTATTGCATTTAGTTGAGTGGGTGGTGAAATTGTAAAAAATCTGCAATCAGAGGCCCCCTACTATTCTGTGCCACTACAAGAAATATTTCAAGATTCTGCTCTCTATGGCGTCAGAAAAGACAATTTCGCATCGAAATTTTCGACAGCGACCACGTGTCTCTTACACAAAAAACGTACATACCATTTCAAAACAGTTGGTAGAACATGCTACTGTTTGCATTTCCATCCAAATCAATGTCTTAGTTCATCAACAACCAGAGTGTACCATTGTGAGTCAAAATTTTCGAAGTCCTCGAGAGTTTCCTTTCAGAGGAGGGTTTTCAAGAATGATCAGGTAGGGGGCAACGGTGCTGATTTTGCCAAGTATTTTAGAGGTAGCCAAGAAGTTTCCCGCCCGCACCTTTTCGTACTAAAAACCATTTATAAGGTAACTGAGGCTCAGGCAAAAACATGTATTAGGCTTTTGCTTCTGCTTTTGCCTTCTAGGGGCACTTTGCCCCCTTGTCCCCCGAAGAGCCGCCAATGCTTCCCTTCCATGCGTGTGAATATTAGAATGTTCCAAATCACGATTTTCCTACTTCTTTAATTTGTAAAATAACTCATTAATCATAGCAACAGCTAGCTACCATTTTGTTCGTGCTTCACTTTCGCTCAAAATGGCCTAAATTTTCGTGGAGAAATTTGGTAATTGTTTGGAGATGGCATAATAAAACTGCAGTTGGGAAACGAGGGGACTTTCCGATTTTAATAGAGGAGCACCTGTCTTATCATTGCTGTGAAGATTGGACAGAGGGGGGTTTGGGGGCTTTGCTCCTAGAAAATTATTGCTGACCACGCTTTTCAGACTGTTGGAGAGCATATGAAATGCCTTCTTACCATGTTGATCCAGTTGAAATTTCTTGGAAAATAACTTTAATAGACTTAATTTGATTTTGTAGACAAGGAACTTACCGAAAGACTTTTGTGAACAAGAAACTTACCAAAGAGTCCCATTTCTCCCAACTACTTTTCTTTTCCAAGCATACCTAATTTTAAGGAAATTTTATCACTGCACATTTTACAAGAAACGAGGCATTCTGAGGGGGTAACACCAATAGGGGGCCTGGTTTATATGTGCCAGCACGTTTTATGGTCTATTTTGAGATATTTTTCCAGTAGTTTAACAAATAAAGTTAAAATTACTAAAAAACAGGGATACCGTAAAAGAAAAGTCAAGTAAACTGAGCAGTTGCATTTCACAGTACATTCCGTGATCTGGTAACATTGTTTTCAAGAAATTTAGGTCTATAAGGTATTCTAAGATTTTTGAATATTTTTGTCATGGTTATGGGGCATTTTCCAAAGGACATGTTGGACAAGCAGTTAAACTTTGCAATATGTACGTACAAAAAAAGTCAGGACTCTTTTCCAAGTATGACCAAAATGGCTGAGCGCCGTTGTTATCACTGCACATTTCATAATTTATCACTGCACATTTTGAGTTTATCACTGCGCAAATTGGTTATCACTGCACACTAAAATTAGGTATGTATCCAAGACCACTACTTGAATTTCCAAGACCACTCTAACTTAGGCACTAGTGTGAAAGAAGCAAGTAGGATGAAGCTCTGACAGCCCAAGGAAAAAGCCAAAGATCGACGGAACTTGATGATAAGTGACCAGTGTTCTTCCTTCGCCACAAATATCTTATCTGGTGGAATACTATAAGAAATTATAAATTGAATTGCATTCGTATATTCTATACTGTAGCCAGGTGCCTTGACTTTTGTTTCTTAACTGCATTGAGGCATTATACCTTTTCAGAGCTGCTGCTCAATATAGCACAGTCGACGGGAGTAATACTTGACCCTGCATATACACTAAAGGCAGTAAGAGGAATGCTTAAAGAGATGGAGTTCAATCCATCACGCTTCCAAGGGAAACGGGTGTTATTCCTTCACACTGGTAAGTAAAATATTTTGTTTGTAATGAATAAAGCAGTGCGTGAGATTATTGTCATTATACTCAATGATGTTAGCATTGTTAGTGTTCTAAAATTTCTAACAGACTCAGCTGCGATGACAGACTGCACCCATAGTCTAGAGGCAAATACTTAATACATGTTTAATGTCGATTACAATTTTCCAAAACTTGATTCTATCAGAGTACACACCACTGGAAATCTTAACAGTTAGTGCATTGAAAAGCAATGCAGCCCTGGCGCGTTCATATAAAGCTCCTTTCTATTCCAGTATGAATTACATTGTACATCATTGTTGGGAATACCAACAACCATAGTCGCCGACTTTTGATTTCCTCAGAGGGGGGCTCAGATTAGAAAATGTGAAAAGTTGCCTACCATCAATACACTCTCCGATTACATATTGTTAATATACTTCATTTAAGATGGCGAAAGAAAAATCAATCCAAATAAACAGAACAGATAAGTAGCTGCATAACAGAAGTATCAATGTAGTATCATGATCACTTCAGTTCTTGGGTTTCTGTGACTCGTAGTATTGTTCAGAGGTAGCTGGAGCCCACAAATCCCTACTAGTCAGCGCCTTTGCCAAGAACTGTCCATATTGTTAAAATCTATTATTAGGCTTATGAAGTTCTGAGCCCATTAGTGGCTGGGGAAATTGTTGCCATGCGCGAGTCATGCAATGCTCACAATCAAGCAAAAGTAAAATATAGCCTCTATGCATGGTCATAGATTCCCTTTTGGGGGAATGACCGTTGGCTCTTAAGCGTCAAAGGTTTTCCCCCAAAAAAATCATAGCTCTCAAGGAGTCAGTCAACATTTAAACTCAATTTGAAGTATCAGTTCTTGTGCACAGAAGATAATTTCTCTTTGCTAGGTGGCATGTTTTCTCTTTTGGATGGCAAGATCAATGATGCAATGCTTCAAGGACACACATCGAAGTGCAAGGAGTTCAAAATCTGGACAGATGCAGCAAGTGACCCACTTGGAAAACCAAATTAGTTATACGATCAAGATTGCTGTTTCGATGATGATTGATTGTAGATGCTATGATTGCTATTTGCACTGAGCATTCTAGATCCTACCAAAACCTATGCTCATAACCTGGCATAGTAGGTTCCAATATTCCTTTAGAAATGAAAGCAATTTTCTCATTAAAAAACTAAAATATAAATAATAAATGATAACACTTAAAAAGCCACACTAACTAGACGCCTACACTAACTAGAGGCTGGTGGTTGTATAAGCCATTTTAGCTAGCTTTAGAAGTATGCAAAGTACTGTTTGAAGATAGTTTCACAAGTGTATCAATACAAGCAAATTTTCTAGTAAGTAATTCTATGCGATGTATTCAATCCTAGGTTATAAAGTTTAGTCCTTTCCCTGAGGGATGTGCGATCGCACGTACACCTGTCAAGACACAAGCCAACCCTCACGAGCAAAAATTTCCCCGTGCCAACATCGGTATCAACCATGCAATCGCACATGCCAGAGAGGAACGTCGTTGTCGCAACTGCAACACTAGTGACTGCCAGCTTTTGCTTTCATAACTCTATTTGATCCGGTTCTATCCTAAATGAGATACTTGCCATGCCTCAGAAACAGGATACTCTGTGTTTCGGATACACAGATCATCGTTCAGAGAAGGGCACACGTGGGAATTGACGCTCTTGCATTAATTTCTTCCATGCAAAGACTAACAATTCATTTGCATTGCCAATTTCGCACCATGTATTTCTGTACACTATACGATACAAGAGTGAGAAACTGAGAACTGCTTAGAAGGCCCTGAGGATTCGAAAAAGCAAAGGCTCAATGGAAGCCAAAACGCATTCGCCATACCAAAAGAGAGAAAGGTGTAAAATTTTGCATTTAAAAATTCAAGTCAATTTCATTTCACAGGCAAAGACACATGTGCCCAGATATCACGCGCTAACTTTATTCTTTGCTACATGTAATTAACTACAGATTACTATCAGATAGCTAGGAATATCTTTATAAAAGGGCATTTATTTTGCTACATGTTGTCGCCAAAGGAAGAGTGAATTTTAAGGAGTTTTTGGATCTTTGTGTATAGATTTTATTGGATAGAACCAAAATGGGCCTGACCGAACCAGAATGGTAAAGACTACGAGCAACCTAAAACGTCACTTCATCTATAAAGCCCAATTTCCACTAGGCAGAAGAATGTCGCGCTGCGAAAAGTAGAACCAATCGCTGATAGATCTTTCCGCCGCGACAGCTTCGTCTAACCAATGAGACAACAGGAAATTTTTCCGCTTCGAAATTTTCCCCCTAGTGGAGATTCGGCTTAAGATTTGAACTATCACGGTCAAAAGCTTGGAGAATGCTTGTTAAGGCTAAAATACACGATCAGTTTTTTAACAGTTCTTGCTGACCTATCCTTTTATAACTGTGTTTATCACAAGTAGAACTGAAAGGCTATACATTTACTGCAGCTTGAATGAAAATTTAAGTACATCTAGCCTTGAGGAAAACTCATATTTTGTGGCTTTCAACTAGAAAACGTCACAACTGGCTGTTTGACTGATGAGCAAAAACTGATGAAAAAACTGATCGTGTATTCTAGCCTTTGGAAAGTTTAGAATTAATCAATGTTTATATCTCACATTAATTTAGGCAACTTTTTCAATTTATTCAGATCTAAAATATTGCTACGTTCATTTTCCTTATCGCTACTTTCATTAGCGGTCACAGCATCATCTATCTTTGTGTCCTTCTTCAAAAGGGGAGGTATGTTGCGACGCGGTCGAGTTTCATTCTCTAGCAAGTTGTATTTCTGCATATAGCGTTTGGTGGCTATTGACATGTTGCAAGACACGTTCATGCTCAAAAAGTTCATACTAATTTTTGGAGTACGCAAAACGGACTCATCATGAAGAACGCCCTCAAATTTGACACTCTTTGTTTTCTGTGTAACGTTGTATTGGATGTTATGCATTTGATTGCTTGTGAGGTATTTCAGTGCTATCTCATCAGCAAGTGCATTGGCATCATCCGATGTTTCTGTACCAAGTAGCGATACGTAGTTGATGCGAGGATGATAGCTGACTACGTCACGGCTTTGCTTGTTAATGACGTCGCAAACTTCAGTTGCTCTAGAAAGAAATGAACGTATTACAGCTTCTTCCACACGTCCAAACTTAGTATAACGGTAAAGGTAGTCCCGTATACTTTCGTACGTAGGAGATTGCCTGTTACAGAGGACACTTATCCTGAGCCATCGGCATGTGAGGTAGGGTGGCCAGTTCTTTTCCTCGCCGCCTTTATCCCCCCCAGTGTTCCCACTGGGTACCGATTTGTTACTAGATGAACAGTGAACGAGCATCGAGTCAGGGCATCGAGTCGGGCTCGAACAGGTAGATCTTCCACATGGGAGGCATGCGCTCTAACCACTATGCTACCTCGCTCAAACATAATATAGCATTTGAAAATAACACAGTGAATCTTAGCACCATGAGAAAGCTGCATAATGCTACAAAAACCACCATTAAAGAATTTAGCACCGAACACTGGCAGCCAAATATTTGTTTACATCATTTTGAAGGTTTCCCACTCTAAACTTAACAATTTTTATGACTTTATGACACTTTTCGCTGAATTTTGAGGAAATTATAGGACATTATTCAGTGATTTTTATGACATTTTATGACACAATTTACGATATTCATTGGTCAGTTGACATATTTTTCAGCTTTCTGTGCGAGATTTCATTGTAAAGACACTTCTATAAAACAATCAAATACTTGAGTATTAATCTAAAATACCTCATCTTTATTTTTTTAAAGTTAAAGTCGAGGCATCAATTGTTTGCAAAAATAATCAAGCCACCACTTATGAGAAAAATTTTTTCACGCAAACATGTATGACATTTGGCCACTTTTTATGAATTTTATGACAAAATTTCAAAAATCCAATTTTTGACGTTTTATGATTTTATGACAGAGTGGGAGGCCTGATTTTATAACTGGGTGCTCACTTTAGCCTAGTTCCTATATCATCGCATCGGTGAATTCACGATAAATACATTTCCATATCATAGTAAGCGTCCCGGCAGCATCGACGATCCTTTGAATAGGACACGTCCCCGTCGCTTACAACGAAAATGAAACTAGGCTTTACTTTCAGGAAAAGAGGTTCACAAACCTAGTTGGATTTGAATGATACTGGCCACAACAAAAGCTGTGTTCGAGCCCAGGATCAACAGATCATGATCTGCCAGTTTACACTAGGAAGCAACTGATGCCATCAATATAACTAGTAACTAATCAACTTAAAACTGTCTAAAATAGAATAACACTAGGTGCTCATCTTCAACTTGAGGCAGGCAAGTGGTTGGGATAGGGAGCGTTGCATCATAAAATATATAAAAACAACGACAGTACCCATTGAATTCTCGTGGGTGGAAGCAAAAGTAAGTCCAAAATTCGGAATTTCAACGTGCCGAAATTAAATATAATTAAAGAAGGGAAACAATCAAAGGTACTCTTGGGTGCCAAATATAATGAAGGTTGAAACAATCGGGGTGGGGCTGGAAAAATCCGCAAAATTTAACCAATAGTAGGGGTTGGAAAATTACTAAAAATGATATAGAAAAGGCAATGGTTTCTTCTCACAAACTGATATTAATGTAACATTGTCAAGTTCATAGACTGAAATAACGCTGAACCATACAACACATGCGATCAGCATGCTTTTCGTATGAAATGTTTTGCTTGCAGGCCAAAGTACCTCCTCCAACAATGACCTTTGATGAGATCTTACTCAAAAAATTAATAGCCGGAGGGGCTGTTCTGAGTGGAAATTTTTGAAAAATAAATTAACATGGGGGGAGGTACCCAAGAGTATTACGATTCCTATGTTTGAATTGAGATAAACTAGGGAAAGCAGTCAGTTTAAGATTCATCCGCTTATGTGAAGTATAACGCCAATAGTCAAAACAACATTTATGGACTGTTGACCGTAAGCTAGTAGCATAAAACATTCTAATGAACTGCTTTAAGATAAAATCTTTCAATATTATCATTCATTTTTGCAGATTTTATATTCACTACCTTGTAACTATACAAACATATAGTTTGAATTGTAAGCTAAATATTCTGACACCTAAATAAAGAATTTTGATTTGGTGTGAAAAGATTGGTGCAAAGAAGTACTTGTTACTTCTCAACTGATATTGTTAGGCATTGCACGTGGTTACTACTCATAAACCAAAGGTGTGCGTTACCACATGAGGAATACTTTTAACAGTTTAACTCCAGGTCCTCTCAGAACAAACCGCGATTTATAGATAAAAGCTATACGTACGATCCACTATCTGAATTCTCATGGTCAACCATATGCAATGGTTCTACAACCACTTTAGTAACATCCCTTTCTTTTGGAAAATCTTCAGATTCTTTG
Source organism: Cassiopea andromeda (assembly GCA_018155075.1). Lineage (NCBI taxonomy): Eukaryota > Metazoa > Cnidaria > Scyphozoa > Rhizostomeae > Cassiopeidae > Cassiopea > Cassiopea andromeda. The sequence goes on from WIPJ01001349.1 coordinate 55,908, forward strand.
ACAGTCCCTCCAGTACAACTAGTAGCATCCTCAGAATTTTCAGATTGCTTTTGTTCCTCTACCTCTGCGTGCTCGTTTAACAAGACCTTTACTTCTTCCTGATGAAATAAAGATCCAGAAACATTCAACTTGAGACCAAAGTGAAATGATACAATAAAGCTAAAAATACAGCCTTATCGTTAGGAGGAGAGGGCTAAACGGTTGAAGCAAAAATGGTAGTACACTAATTAATTCAAAACAACAAAAACACTCCAAAAATTAAAGGTTCATTTATCTGTTTATTTATAATAAATTCAAAATTTCTTTACCCAGGGCTCAATCCAATTATGGAAACTGCTTTTCAATGAGCCCTGCAGCTAAAACTAAAAATCACTTTTACTATGAAGCAATATACTCTCAGGTGCCAAATAAACCCCCCGCACTTATTAATTTTTCGATTTTTTCTATTCCCCTGGACCTCATTTATTAATTGTAAGGAAATTGGCTATTGTTACAAGTCCGTCATGTTTATCTTCTTTCTTTGTTGGTACTATTTGCGCCCAATTTTCATGACAAAATAGCTTGCTTTGTATGTATTTTAGTCTTTTGCTTTATTACAAGCTGTTTTTTTTCTTTCTGTCCTTGTATAATCATGTAAAGTCGTTACTCAAACTCCGACCCTCATGTTTGACCCTCCGCTTATTAAATTTTGGAATTTTTTCCGACCTCCCTGTTTATTAGGACCCCCGTTTATCTGACACTTGGGAGTGCGAAAACTTTAAGAAAATAAAATGATGAAACTTAAAAGTCATAGAATACTTAAAGCTTTCCTTGAGTATAATCAATTACAAGCCTTGTATTTAGTATTTCATAAGACGCTATTGTGAACATCAGATAATCTTGAGAAGATCTGACATAGATTGTCGGAAGCAAGTCCATTACGGGACTTGTATACCATGCTAGAGGTCTCTCTCTATGGACTAGCCTATCAACAGGCAGCCATCCTAACCATATTACCTGAAAGTAAGCCAGCTGCAGCTGTTAATGAAATAACGGATTGTCTTATTACATACCATCATTTCCATGTAGAAATTCGCATCACTTTTTCCTCCAGATGAGATACCTCTACCATCGTTCATGTCTGCTTGGATGGTCAAGGAATGGCCACTTTCTGGTCTTGGCCCACTATTCACATCAGCCATGCTCGCGCTGGTTCCTAGGAACAAACAATACAAAGACAAAAAATATATAAATATAAAGAAAATATATGTAAACATAGATAAACATATATGAATATAAATAAAAATATATAAATGTAAATGAAAATATATAACTATAAAGATATGACTACATTTGCTATATAGATATGAATACATTAGATAGCAGCAAAGTTCTTAAAAATTTAAAAGTATTTTTGCATACAATTTCAAAACAAGAAATCTTTAACATTCAACAGGAAATGGTACAACTAAAATGAGACAGTGGAGTGTCCGAGTATTTGTTGTTCAAACTCAAACAGTCTGTATTTATTGCCAGTTCTGGCTTCCTTTTTGAATGGATGCATCGAAACTTTCATGAAGAATCTAGCAAATAGCTTTATTCAAGATTGACACAAAAATGCGATTAAATTTCTAACAATATTGAAATTCCCTGCAAATTCCTTCAGGCTGTTCATACGATTGCAACGTTGCAAAATAAAACCAATTGAAAATTTATTAAATCTCTCATCAATGATTGGTGGAAACGGCATCACTAGCAAAACGCATTCAGGTTTATAGAAATTCTTACCCAAGGCGATATCGTTAGGTGACCTAGGCTCATTATTATGGCTATCATCAAAGACAGGCAAATCAACTCCTTGGAAGTCTGAAGCAAAGCTTTGAATTGAAGTTGAAGCAGGATTATCAGCAGCAGTCACCATCTCAATATCTCCTTCTTTTATATCGGAAAGGCTGTATGTGTTGTCTGTATTCGAGACATTAACAGTACGCTCATTGGATGAAACCGGTTGCCTTCCCAGTGTCTCAGTTTCTCTTCTACTTCTGCTTGAGCTGCTTCGCCTTCTATTTTCTTTACTTTTCCTCCTAAAAACAAAGGTTCACAAGCACATGAGTGAACTACAACTTTTGCGGCGAAACTAATATTGTCCTTCATACCAAATTCTGCAATTCCATGTGGCGTCCCTTATCATCAACCAAATACACACTTGCTGTACGCACTTTTTACAATGCATGCTCGCAAGTTGGCTGATAACGGAATTTTTCAGCAATTCAGCTGAAAGCTCTATCAAGTTTACCTCATCGACATATTTCCAAACTCTAAGGATGAAAAAAAGGAATGATCTGGCCCCAGCTGTTACCCAATCTGGCCCCAGTACTTGCGGAAAAACTGCATGTATTCATAAAGCAATATATTGCATTGACAAGGTGCTGATGTATGTTGTAAATCTTGCAATCTGCAATTTCACTTATAATAATAATATAATAAAAATAGAATTCTTTAAAGTTGGTTTTTGCATAGTTTTTAATAAAACTAATAAGACCAACTATTTACAGTACTATACAAAGTCTACAAAAAGAAACTCAGATACAACGAAATTATTAAAAACAGTGTTTCCATCATTTTCAAATTCTACAGTTGCAGTTCTACTCCAACTTTTTATGCACTTGTTAAAAGAGCAGACGGAGGTGTCGCTTTTATTACCATTCTTAAGGCAGTTCCATAATATGCTGCCTCGAAAGATTAAGCTATCGTTTCCATATCTAATGGTGAGTTTGAGGCGATACTAACAGGTTTTTTGATCGTAAATCACATTGACTGCTCTTGTCATGAAACATGTTCCACATAAAAGATGGGTTATCTTTGTTGATACATTCATAAACTTCAAGCATTAGATTTTGCAAATTTTTAATATGAATTGTACACATTTGCTTTTCATAGAAATTCTCCAAATGAAAAAGAATAGTCATTGTGTAGAATTTGAAGTGCTCTCTTGAGAGCGCGGGTTTAGGTCTTTATTGGCTACTTTTCCACAAAACATCCATATTAATGAACCATAATGAACTTTACCTACACCTGCACCCAAAATAAAAGTAGCATCTAAAACAGGTCTCTATATTGCCAGTATTTGGCCCCGCCAAGGGCATTGAATAGAAATTTTGGTCCCAAACTCCATAATGGTGGTTGCTGACCACGGAACTAGAACATTCAAATACCAGACGCAAGATGTATTCCTTAGGTTACGCGTAAACCTACCCTAAATGACGCATTTTGCACCCAGCGCAGTCGAACGGTAGAAGATTCAATCAAAAACTCACTCACAGAATTGATAAATATATTGAAAAGGACATTGCCTACCGCTGACAATAGTCACAACAACGGCATGTGTCCATCTCAATTTCCTGTGATGCGTTTCCAGTCAATATCAAACTGTCCCCTGTATTTACGCCAGTGGTCTCCTTCTCAGGTGTGTCTACGATCATACTGCATTGCACTGCAGTATCTTCAAATGAACCTGCACTTCCCTGAAAACTACCAATAAGCTTTGTTTCCTCCTTTGTCTTCACTTTGATCAATTCACGAATCTAAAAAATTGAGCGAGAGCTTATGTAAAAAGGTGAATATGATTTCCTCGATGTATGGTTTCTACAATCTACAGGCTAACTGTTTCATTCACAATGCTTACACTTTTGAAATATCCACTTTATAACATGCATACCTTTTTACTATTAATTCTATAATAATTATACATTTAAAATACTACTTAAATATTCTTTATGTCTTTATAACATTCACCTTATAGCATACGTAAATTTAATGAATTTATTTATAACACTTATACATCTGCAATGCTCAATTTCAAATAACTATACATTTACAACATTCATTTTCCGATAATAATACATTTCTAACATCATTATACGATATTTACAAAATTTATGATATCTATTTCACAATATTAATATATTTACAATATTCATTTTAAAGCAATTGTACACTCTACAAACTATCAGCGTACACTTTTTTTGCAATGTACCCTGTTGCAAAATTGGATAACAAAATAAAACAATTACAACATTTGTTAATGATAAAACTATATATTACTTGCATGGTAAATACGAAAAAACAACTGTGATTAAAAATGTTGCAAACAGAACCTTGGTGGAGAGAGGGGAATAGTAACATTGCGGACTAAAGTGGACAGGGGGAGGGAGGAGGCTTAGCTATAAGTGGGCATCCATTTCAGTGTGGTCATTCTATCATCATCTTTCTGTGTTAAAGATTGAAAAATAAAGAGGCAAACAAGAAATAAGTACAGTATGCATGTCTTTTTCAAAGAGTTTACATTTTTCCATATTTTTTGAAGCTCTTTATTTGTCTTCTAACACAGTGTCTACACGGGCAATGGGAAGGGGTTGTTAAGCAAAAAGTGGACAGGCGTGGGCAGGGGAAAGGGGGTTGAAAAGTGGAAAAAAGTGCGGACATCCTTCATGGATGACTTCTAAAAAGGTTGCATATGGGTTCTGATGTTGAGTGCTGCTAATTATTTCTAAATGCTAAGTCTATTGACATACATCTGGTGTTTAATTCATTGTTGGCTCTAGCCCTTACCAATGAAAATCAAACATGCAGAAACTCACTCGAAAAATATGCGTGTATTGCACTCATGAACAAAACACATCAAAAACTTGCATGTAAAAGCAGATGTTATACCTGCTCTTGAAGTTCCATCAATTGTTTTTCATGTTCAGCTATCTTTGAAATTGCATGCAATCCTCTATTCTCTTCAGTGTTTATGTTACCATGCTCAACGCTTGAATTTTCAAGATTTTCCACATCAGGATCTGACGGCATTAGATCTATTCCAGGAAGCTTGCGCTCCCTAACTTCACTCGCAATTTCATCTTGCCGTGAAAGCGATTCTTTCCCTTCTATAACGGCCCTTTCGGGGTTTTCCTCACTATCAGATTTGGGTGGTAGCTGCCGTGTATATGCCAACACTTTCATGTTGATTCTAGGTTCTAGATCAGCCAATGAAAAGCTCTTTTGGTTTTCATATTGACTATGACTTTGATGATGATCGTGTGGCAAGTAGCTTTGGCCAGCAGTCTCTTCGACAGTAGTTTCAATTCTGCTTTGGGCTATACTACTTGCCTCCTGGTAAATCATAGGGTTGTAATTCTTTGTTGCTGATTTCAATATGGGCTGCTCATCTATGAGGGACAATTCAGGGACAGAGGGAGTTCTTGGATGAGGCTAAGGAAGAAAACAAACGATTTCAGAGTTTTACTGAGAATCAATTTGGCCAAGTTTAGTACTTACAATGATTGTAACCTATTTACAAGGTATGCAGTACGCCATATGCTAATGGCGAACAATAATTGTGCAGCTATGAATGGTAATTTTGTACTGCAAAACCCCAATTTCTTAGAAGACTACCCCCACGAAAACAATTTTAATATAACCTGCATATTTGAAAAATCCTTGTATACGAACAGTTATTTTTCCACATCTTCCATATTTATAGTAAGTTACTTTGGGACCAAGAAGCCAAATATTCATAGCCACAATTCCCCCAACAATGCTAATTTTTTAACTTCTCATTACTAATACACTTTTACATTAATTACATAGAGAAAAGTACCTCAGCAGAAGTGGAAAAAGGCTCTGGATTCGGTCGTGGTGTCGGTATATCCTCATTATCTTTTTCATGCTGTTGTGCCAACTGTCCCTCATTGGCACCAAAGTAACGATGGCCTAATTCATTGGATTTGCTACGAAAGAGAAATGTTCGTTCAATCAATGTGAAATCTGAGAAGTTTAATAGAATTTTCATTTTTGCATATCTATACTTGGTACAAAGCCAGCTACATAAAACGGTTTTACGCTTGGTCCTGCTCAAAACAGGATATTGAAAAAATGTACATGAAAATATTTGGTAACAGTATTTCTAGCAGTAAAACTGATATACGCGCTTCTTATAAGCAAGGTTTTTGGTCTAGCATCGAACTTTTCTAAGCTTCTTCACGAATAAGTATCGAAATGTTCTTGGCATACATTTTTTTGAGTTCTAATGTTCAGCGCATGCACATTAAAGGAAACACCGAGAAGCTGCACGCACACCTGAAGTAATCATTACTCTTATGCAATAGCTGTTGAAGAAACGCCACAAATTAGATACAAATAAGTGGAATTTGAAATACATATGAACCGATAGCAGGGTTTCCCAAACTTTTCACGCTACCTCCCCCCTAACTTCCAGACAAACTCCTAGCGCCCCCTACCCCATAAAAATATGCAAGCTTTTTCAAAGCGAAAGCGGGGTGAGTGGCCAAGCGGCCCAGCCAGGTCCATTAGCTTAACTGAAGTTAAACATGGCTGTGTACGGTCAGATACTGGATGGGCGACCTTCCAAATGAACGAGCAAAGCAGCGCACTCTGCCGTCCTTCGGAAGGGACGTTAACTAGGGGTCCCATGCCTGGATGCGACATGCATAGTAGGCCTAAATTAGCTGGAATAGCTAGGTACAACAAAGCTATACGCCGCTTCTAGAAGTAAAGAATCTCATCTAATGCTAGTACACAGAGAAGAGTCTACCCCAGATATCCAACGTTGGCTACATGGAAAGCACCTAGGGATAGAATGTTCCCTATCACCCAACTGGATTGTTATCCACATAATATCTTCACAGTCCATAGGAGAGTTAAAACATTTAAATGTTAGCGTCCTACTCTCTGAATAGATTGCAAACTGAAAATTCTACGACATTAATACAGAGTTTTAGTTTGCCTCACAACAAACTCAGGCCCTTTGAGAGCCATATACCTGTGTTATGGTGCTCTTAGATTCTAGTAAAATGAATTGAAATGACTAAGCATCACAGTGTAGAGCACTTGTAAATAAAACTCCAATGAATTATTGGGGGAATTCCCCCATTGCCTCCCAAGTGTTTATCGGTTTGACTATACACAAAATACAGTATGTATTTAAAAAGCAATTATGTGGTATACAAGTTGACTTCGTCGGCTTCTAAACATTCTATTTGATATCTATAATTTACACAAATAATTACAAGAATTTTCTGCCTTAAGTTCTGGCAAAACCAGTCCAACATTTTTGCCCAAAAAATGCCAATAATGTTAGGAATAAATGTTGCGTTGGTTTGGCCACCCATGTTGGACATTTTTGGGTGATGTTGGATACTGTTTGATGGTGTTGGGCAAAGTCAGACAGCACACTGTTAGATGCAGTTAGATGCAGTTGGATGTTGTTGCATGATATTGGAATGGCTTGGCCACTCTATCCAACCAAATCATGTTTGTGCAAGCGCAATGGTAAATTCCCGTCACGTTCTGAATTCATTTTCATGTGTCGAGGTAAGTTACTGGCGCGATTTGCAAAAGGTGTACCAAACATCAAACGAAAACAATTGAAATGTTATCAAATAGCTTCCTTTCATTTATCGTCTTTGTCTATTCTCTGGTTTTGCGGTGCCTATCGTGCCTATATTTCGCTATTTTCTTCACTGTCCCCCTGATATTTCAATCATTTCTTTGTCATTTCATTTAGCAATGATATAGAGAAGTAGCCCTTCAGCTACGACTAAATATATTAAAACATATAATATTACACATAACCAAACTGTTCTCGTCGCATTTTGCAATCACCATGGTAAGCTTCAGTTTGTTGATATTGCAGTTGCCAATATCCAAATGTTGGGCACTAATTTTGTGCTGGTTTGGCTATCTCCACATCCAAAAATGTCTAACAATGCCCAACAAAAGTCCAGCAATGTTTGGACTTGTTGGGAGAAATGTTGCACTGGTTTGGCCAAGGCTTTAGGCCACAAAAATCCAGTACACACTTCTTTTTATAAGAATACATAATCTTTTGCAGAGCCTCGATATTCTTAATTTGTTTGATTTTAGTAGATTATTCTTCAGATATTCTTAAATATTGAAGGTGTAAATAGCTCTGAAAATCAGGATTACACTCTGCTTTTGTATAAGAACCTGTAAAATTGAGGCTCAGACTGGTCTCTCTCAATTTTTCCGAAATTTTGAGGCTGAATTGTTCTTAACTTGTTCTTAATTTGGCGGGGTGTAGGAAATTTAGAAGTACATAGAAAGACAATATACAAGGCAACATCTGATGAGTTGATTGATTGAGAGCCCATTAGCCAAGCGGCCCAGCCAGTTCCATTAGCTTAACTGAAGTTAAGCATGGCTGTGTACGGTCAGAAACTGGAGGGGCGACCTTCCAAATGAACGACCAAACAGCTCACTCCGCCGTCCTTCGGAAGGGACGTTAACTAGGGGTCCCATGCCTGGATGCGGCATGCATAGTAGGTCTAAATTAGCTGAATAAGCTAGGTATAAAAGCCTACTCAAAATAAAGTAAACAAGCCAAATGTTACATCCGAGATGGTCTTTCTTGCACATCAATGTTTTTATTGAAAAGTTTAAAAACAATTATTAATTAGACAATTTTACAACAGTATCTAGTTGATAGCTTTTTTTAAGAAACATTTACTAGGGAGTGGGGCAAATCCCTAGAAAGGGAGCATGCTAGTTCAAAAATCAACGAAAAAGTTTGAGGTCTGGGAGCACTTTTCGGTGAAGTCAGCTTCAAAGATGCTCTTAGAAGGATCCATCTCATTTTCTACTTGGAAATTCAAATGTGTCATAAAAGCAAACACGTTTGAATCAGACTCTTAGCGAAGACCGTTTATGAGATCTATTAGTATGTACTTTAATGTCTCTGGTTGACGTAACACGCGAAAGACAGGAGTCTGGGGGCAACGCCCCCAGGGAAAATTTCTGATCCCGTACTTCATACTTTGGCTTAAATGCATCTCCCAACATCATGCATGCCATTAGCGGTACGGACCTAAAATTCTGCTGCATCTGTTTTTTACGAGGCATACTTCATGATGGCTTAAAAGACACTCCTATATTTCACATTTACCACAATTTGAGCCACGGTTTATATATTCAAAAGAGATTACTTCAGTCCAAATGTAAAGCTTTTGAAAAAATGGTTAAATTCTGGGGGCAAAACTCCATTTACTAGGGGGAAATTTCGAGAACTAGGGGTCATTTGGTCCACGAGTTTGTATGTTAAACAGAGCCCTGATCTAGTTAGGCTACGGGCAACTAACTCGAGAAAATCAAAGAAAAGAGGTAACAAGGCAGCCATTTTTCCTCAGGCTAGCAAGGAACGGACTTTTCACTTCCATCTGCAGTGTGTCCACTGAGTTAGAGTTGAAATCCCAGCCAAAGTTTCAGAAAAAGTGATCTGTTTTCAGCCTTTTGGGCTGAAAAGTACATTATTTTTCAGCCATACCATGAATTTCAAGATATGAAATTCCAGCCATTGAAAATGCGGTCCGACTATTGTCACAAAATATTGAATGACATTGAAATTTTCAATTAATTGGAATTTCATATATAAATTCAATGTCGTCCTGTAAGACACCCCCGGAGGGTAAGGATCTGCCAACTACCCTGGCAAAAGCATAAGGCAAACTACTAATCCTGGGTCGACTTGATGAAAAAGGCATATCCCACTTGGTATACACTAATCTTTTCTTTAATCCTGTTTCTCAACAAGATAGCTTTTATCTAATAATGCTATTAATTATTTTTAGGCCCGAAAACAAACTTCCAGTTTTTCCAGTCAAAAGCAGGAGAAAAACCTATGGTTCTCCAGCTTTTCCAGCCAAAGTCTGAATAAAGGCTTATTTTCCAGCTTTTCCAGCTAGAGTGGACACCCTGATATGTTAGTGAAAGCTTTTGCATTGTTTTCTCGTTTTCAAAAACTACATTTTACAACAAGGCTTCAGGCTCAGCCTTGTTCTTCATTTGTTCCCCAAACTTCAGGCTCGTGTTCTTAGAAAACTGCTCTTATAAAAATAAGAGTTTGTATACAAATTTATTGATGTTTTACCTCATTATGAAGTAAAATAAAAGTAGAGAAGAATAATAAATAGTTTATCGACAGTGAAAAAGTTATCTACAAGCAGTACTATAGCTCAAATACACAAAAAGTTTAAGTCTTGATGAAACTTGAGCCGTACAATATACTTAAATTATTCCGAAAGATCAGCGATTCTGAGCCCGAATATTCTTATAAACTTTAGTCGTATAAATAAAAAAATTCTACAGTGTGAAATAAAAAGTGTCTATAATCAGGGAAAGTACAAAGACAAAATTACTATGATTAAGAATAAATAGAAAAAAGCAGAAAAGAGAATCGAGTTCGACTATATTGCGCGGGCTGACGACTACTTCCTATTCACAGGCGCTATCCCACTACTGCCCGGCGCGGGAACTTTTGCCTGCTGTGTTTCCACCCTGGGCCATTACGTTCCTCATTATCGAACCTGGTCTCGCTAAATTCCTTTGGCGAAACCATGTTGGCGTCTGGCTTAGCGCGGACGCCCGATCGACATAGGAAAGTGGCAATCAGTTATCCCGAACTCAAGCCGTTCAAGCGATTCTAGCTTCCAAGCAGCTGGATTACAGGTGCTCGCCACAACACCCAGCGCTAACATTGATGTGAATTGGCTAATAGTTCTACGATCACAAAGAACAAAGCGCGCCTCCTTAACATCATAGCAACGATACTTTCACGATTGACAGGGTTCGTAAAGACGCTTAACAATGTTTTCAAACCTTTTCCAAAGCTAAATTACCAAATTTCGAAAACTATGAAACGCATCTTCGCTTCCATTTTGACGCCCAATAAAAATAGAATTTTGGTGGAATATGTTTTGTATTATAAATACACTCTCCTTTTACTAAGAACAATTTTGTAAGAACACGAGCCTGAAGTTTGATGGAAAATTAAGAACAAGGCTGAGCCGGAAGCCTTGTCGTAAAATGTATTTCTGGAAAACGATGCAGATGCTGGTAAAACTGGTTTCTTATGAAAACAAGCGTAGGCCATGCTCAAGTTTATGTGAATTGTCAATGATGAAAAACATGTGCTAGAACAAAAAAATTACATATTCAATTTTAACATCATTACTTCACATGCATCATAGTATCAAGCGAAATGAAAATACCCTGTAGAATTATTTGGATCAAATTCTCTTCGGACCACTTCAGCTTCATTGGAACGATCGAAGTTGAAGTCTTCATCACGTTCAAGTTCCAAACAAATGTCATCTTTAGAATTGCCGGACTGCAAAAGGAAAAGCTCAGCTATATTAAAACAAAAACTCAAATCCTGGAATGGCACTCATCGCACATGCAACATCTGCAGAAACTAATTATTGGTGTACTTATATTGTTTTATTTCAGGCCTCCCATTCTAATTTTAAGAATTCTTTATGAATTTATGACACTTTTTGCAGAGATTTTAGGACGTTTTAAGATATTGTTCAGTTACTTTTATGACATTTTAGGACACAATTTACGTTTTTCATTGGTCAGTTCAAATATTACAGAGTTTCTGGCAAATCAGGAATATGGATTTCCCTGACAATCCCTTTTTTCCCTGACATATTTTATTGCAAAAGTCATTAAAACTGAGTAACTCACTGTCACCACAAGGGACCGATTAAGAAATGATTACTGCGGGGGTATAGGTAGTTGAAATTTTGAAATTCACTGAATGGTACGAACAGTGGCAGCCTGGCTAATTATATGGAGGTGGCCAAAAGCATTCATGTAACAGAAAAAAACCCTCAGTTGTGGGTAAATGTTAGTTGACCACTAAATGCGTGCAAATTGTACATGTTATAAGTTAACGGCATTATTCATGGAGAAGAGAGGAGGCAAAGACCACGCGAGCGGAGCGAGCTAAAAGTTTTTTGAGTTCACACCCTCTTAACGTTGGAAAACACCCTTTTGGTAAGTAGGACCAAAAATACGTTTATCACTTATCTGGTATTCCTTTGGTCCTTCAACCATATGTCTCACAGGATAGATAATGGCACAAGGGTGAAAGATGACTGATAGTTTAGATATGTTGCACCATTCTTGGATGTTAGTGAAAAGGGAAAGATTTCCCTGACTTTGCAAAAGGGACCAATTTTCCCTAACCATTCCCTGATATTTTTATGACGGAATAGATTTTCCTGACATTTCCCTGATGTCACTGACTCGGCAAACACCCTGTATTATCCTGACAAATATGGTAAAATCAGGTCAAGTTTCAATCTTCTGTGCGAAAGGTCGCTGTGAAAACACCTTTTTAAAACAATCAAATACACGTTCTTTCTATGAGAAACTAATTTATAAGAAACTTGTTTATAAGAAACTCGTTTATAAGAAACTCGTTAATAAGAAATCAGTACTCAGCTGCTCAAAAAGTTAAGAAAGTTCAGTACTGGACTTGTGAGAATTAAGAAAGTTTTTAGTGCTTATGTATCTAAAATTCGATATATCGTGAGTACAAAATTTTATGTGTGTGATGTTGGCTACCCTCTAATAGTTTAACTCCTGTTATCTTCTTAGATTTCTCATCATTTCAAGTGTACATCGAGCTTTTTCACTTTCTATTAATGTGCAGGCGCAAAACAATGGAACTGAAAGATTTTTGACAGAAAGCCTTAAGAAAGCTTTGATATTGGAATCTTGAAAATATTAAGAAAGTTTTAGTACCGGGCCAAGAAAACTTTCTTACCAAAAAACGCGTGCTTTAGTATTTATCTCAAATACCTCATCTTTATTTTCTATTTAAAAAGATACAGTGGAGGTATCAATCTTTTGCAAAAGCGCCAATGAAATAATCAAGCCACTACTTGTGAGAAAGATGTTTTCATGCAAACAATTATGATATTTTATGACATTTAGCCACTTTTTATGACATTTTATGACAAACTTTCAAACATTCAATTTTTTATTACGTTTTATGATTTTATGAGAGAGTGGGAGGCCTGTTATTTTTCCTTTACTTTATTGTATGTAAATTAAATTGTTGACGTTAATGTGTTGGTTTTAAAGAGTTTATGCTCTACAACCAGTGTATATTCATACCAAAAGTAAACAAATTGATTATGATGATGATGCTGATGATGATTGATGATGATGATGATGATGATTGATGATGATGATGATGATGATGATGATGATGATGATTGATGATGATTGATGATGATGATGATGATGATGATGATGATGATGGTGATGATGGTGATGGCGGTGATGATTATGACCTTTGTAATTGATTTGAATATGCGTATTCCAGGAGTCATACTTAGCAGATGATCTATCAGTTTTCATGGAAAGAATCCCTAAGCATAGAGTATTAAAGTTGAAATTGCACCATGAACAATACTGAACTCCACAAGGCCATAAAGTATTAAAAAACAATTCTAGAAAACACATATGATGACAATGCCATATTTAAAGTAATTTGCAATGATTCCTAATAGTTTGGAGGTGAAATACAAAGAAATCATTTATCTCTAAATAATAGCAACCTCGATAATTGCAGAAAGCATAAACCTAGCGAAGCATAAACCTAGCTGTCCGCTGATGCTCTGGTACAAGACGTTTATGTTTTGATTCCTCTTTTCTCCCGTTAGTTGCTGGAGAAAAGTGCTAGAATGCCAGCAAGGAGTCAAATACTAACGATAATTCTCTATTCTCAGCTTACCTTACTTATTATCAGTTGTTCTTTGCATTTCAGCAAAACCTTTGAATCATGACTTTGCTCTTTCTAGAAAATAGAAATATTAGCGATGAGCTTCAATAAACTCTTTGAAGGGCCAGGCCCGCTGACAACGTTTATGAGACCCAAAGAAAATAAAGAAAGGAAGCCCTGAAGATTTTCACCTCTTGTCCCTATCTTGACACACTAATCAAGAGATCAGCTGTTTCTATCAATTCGAGCAGTTGTTACCTAATTATGTTTGTCAAATTATACAATTAGGAGAAATACAGCAAGCTCTCGATATCTCGAAGAATCAGTGGACAAATGAAAATGTTCGCGTTATCGATAATTCGAGCTTTCGCGCATTTGAGTTTTATTGCAAAAATGACATAGGGACTGAGGGATTTGCCGAAGTATCGAGCTTTCGAGTTATGGAGTATTCCAGTATTCGAGATATCGAGTATTCGTGGTATTAAGAGTGTACTGTAGCATCAAGAAAGCTGAACATGTACCTTGAGCTGACACTCATAGAAATTCGGATAAGCCTTTGTGGTTGAATAGTGTACAAGCAAAAATGACGCGGGAGGAGCCATAACTCTATGGAGAAAATGATAGCATATTAGAGGAAACCGTATTTATTTAGAATACTACGAACGAGGAAAATAATTCTAAGCCAAGAAAGTAATAAGATACCTTTCTTGAATATAATCGGCGGAAACAAATCTTAGACAGCACGCCCATACATATGGATGTGATATAACATCTATACCACTGATCCAGCTAAAAAAGAAGAATGTTTCAGATAAATTTTAGGGTAGGACAAGATTTGTGTTATAATTCATTCAATATTGCCACGCATAATTTAGGCAAACGTCCTACTTCAGTCAACCCTCTAAAACACGAGTCACTATTGAATGAAGAAGTGTGACGGCAAAAAAAGCCTGTTTCTAGAACAAACTAATTTTGGGCTTAAATTCTAAAAAGTACTTATAAATAGCTATTCTCGACTAGACTATCCTGGATCTGAAAAAAATTATGAAGATATAGGCAAATGAATGCCGGTTGAGCTCCAAGGATATTACTGTCTGTTCCGACTTGTTATGAAAACTAGGTGTTTTGTGTCGTCACACTTCTTCATTCTATAGCGAAGAACACTGTAAAAACACAGCAGCTTTTATGGCAAAATTCCTGTCATCATGTAGCAATGGCAGGGTTCATACACAATACGAAAATCAAAATTTCCCTGACTATTCGCTGACTTTTCTCTGGCTGATAGTCAAAAATACCCACTCTTTCCCTGACCCCCATTTCACATATTTACAAAAATATGTAAAGAAAATGGAAACTAATAGATAGGAAATGTACATATAATTGCTATTACACAAAGCAAAGTGATAAAGTTCACATTTACTGACAACAACAAGAGCAACAACTTTGTCAACAACCATGCAAAGGCTTAATGAAAATAATATGTGGACTAAATAATTTTTCCCTGAATTTTCCCTAACTTGGATAAAAATTATAGAAAATTCCTTGACTATTCTAGTTTTTCCCTGACTTTTCGTAAAAATGCCCTATTTTCCAGGTTTTCCAGGTTCAGTATGAACCCAGCATAGTTTATCCAATTTTGAAAATATTAAACTAATATACTAAAAACAGCCCATTTTATGCTCTTTATCGGACACCAGTCGGTCGAGCAAAATAAAATGCAAGGTAAACGCTTTTGGAAATGCTGCATAGCAAATAAGGTACTACAAATTTGCTTCCAACATTTCTTGCCTTTGGAATAAATGTTGAAATCAAAAATAAAAAATAGCAATTCTATGACGTCACAATTTCAGTACCAGATTCCTGCAGAAGGTGAGGTCAGACAGAAACCATTTTCAGAAGTGAAGGAGCGACTAAAATCTAAGCCAGGCATCGATGATTGCAATAGCTACAAAAAGTAAACAATCAGTGACATGCCGTAATCGAATAAGTGCTCAAAGGATAGACAAATCAAATGCCGAAGAACTCAAGATTTACCATTACTTCATTAGACTTCTTCACGGCTCAATTCTCATTTTATATACATGCCTATATTCAAACGGTTGCCCTTACATTATTCTGTATTACGCCGCTAACGCTCAACATAGAGCAATTTCCTCTAAATGCTGTGTAATAAACTTGAAGGGGCCTTCTCTGCAACTATTACACAATTCAATGTCTGTACATTGGCCAACTAGAGTAACTTGAATAAACTTACATGCCAACCAACGGTAAGGAATCTGCCTTTGGATCTGTCTCAAGCAGTAATAGCAGTTTTCTGGTTTGGTCCATTGTGAGGTATCTAAAAGCATATAGTTACATTACATCTACTAAACAGAAGAAGCAAAAAAAGGGACCACTCGGGTTTTATACACAATGTAGAATAGTCGCAGCAAAAATACTCAGATTTACGGAAATCCATTAAAGCAAAGACAAATAATCGCATTTCAAACGAAAGGAGATAGTAGATTACAGCTTAAGAGCACAAAGAACACCAACCAACCTTACCACAATATGTAGTGCAGCACAGAAGTCTGCAAGAGCATTTTGAATTTAGCAGTTAAAAGTTACTTCATCATTAATTAACTAGACTATTGAAGAAAGGCTTGTTTCGGAATAGAAGTACTTTCATTATTGAATAAATCAAAGCGTTTGTGAAATCAGTCAAACAGAAAAATGTTCTACCTCGGATATGCTTACCCGAATTTAGGAATCCCTTGTACTTGAGTCAAGCGTAGTGGACCACTAAGATTTTTAGCTAATGCCGTCGGTATTATTGGGATTTCATTTATTGGTGATGCAACAAATTCTGCAGCAAATGATAACATGTAGCCTGGGAAAATTTGAGATTCTATCCTTAATATCTCATATGAAAATAAGCATCGGCATTGAACTTCTTCATAAAGCCAAACCATGGCTTCAAATGCATTCTTATGAAATTTGAGCACAATGCACACAAAGTACAGACAAGATCATGACGCAACATAGCACCAGACAGCATTTATCCTGAAGTTGAATTTGTCGTATTCATAACAAATACTAAAGATATACAAATTGAAACTAAAATCATAAATAGCAATCAGAAATTAATAAAGTGAAAAACAGATGAAAACTTCTGATATGTCTACCAATGCAGCATCTAGTTCGCTAAAGACAGTAACTAAGAAGAGACGAATGCCTTGATGTAGAATTGGGAAATCGAATTTGAACGCAATCGAAAAAAAGAAAACAAAAGTAAGAACAAAGCACTTTGCAACTAAAACATTTGTTTTTCTTATAAGAAACATGTTCAAAAGAAATACAAGGCTTGAAGTTAGTTAAATTTTTAAAAAAATTAAAATACAGGCAGGCTGAATTTCAAACAATAACTTGAAAATTTGCTTGTACAAGACAATTTTTGATTAACTTAAAAACAAAGTAGAAAACTATCTGTTACGTGCTTTGCAAAACTTGAACATCGTATTACTTTCTTCACAGTTGCCTAATCTGGTTTTCTTTATTGTTATTGGAAGTCGTAGGAGCTTAAGTAACAGTCAAGAAACATTTAAAAATGAATTTGACGAAATATTGTGAAACATCTATGCTTAAGGCAGAGGGTTTGTTTCTTATAAAAAACTTCGTATAATTAAAATCACGTCTGAGTTAGGGAAATATCAGAAAGCAGTACCAGAACTTTCTGATAAGAAAAATGTAGTTACTCTTACACTCGAGGTCCACTATCAGTTCGTTTACATCGGTCTGACAGCGAAATGACGCATGCGATACAAACAAATCCGAAATGTTTACTGGATGTTTCTTGCATATTCGATTTTTCAGAACCTGGTGGAAATAGAGGAAAAGATCACCACAACTGATTTTCTAGGCATGAAAATATAGAAAAGCAAAGCAAATATATCCAACATTCAATGAAACAAGCACCAAACAGCAATAAGCCTAGCAGCGAGAGCGCTTGTTTTTTGTGCGTAAAGTCTGTGCACGGTTCATACCCAATATGCGAATCAAACTTCCCTGACAATTTCCTGACTGATAGTCAAAAACACCCACCCTTTCCCTGACTCTCATTTCACATATTTACAAACATAGGCAAGGAAAATGGAGCCTAATAGATAGGTAATGCACATATAATTGCTAATATACAACGCAAAGTACTATAGTTCACATTTACTGACAACAAATAACAAATAGAGCAACGAATTTGCAAACAAATATGCAAAGACTTAATGAAAATGTTATGTGGACTAAATACTTTGTTTTCCTTGACTTTTCCCTGACTTCAATAAAAATTATAGAACATTCCTTAGCTATTCTAGGTACTCCCTGACTATTTTAGCTTTGCCATGACTTTTCGTAAAAATGCCCTGTATTCCAGGTTTTCCAGGCTCAGTATGAGCCCCGTTTGTGGCTCAAGGCCTGGGCACTCGAGGCCTTGGTTGAACACTCATTCACTATCTGCCAATAAGCGAATGGGTACTCGGTAGCAATACTGCGAGATAAGTACGGCGAGAAAAGGAATTGACCACCAGGGCTTTCTTTAAGAAAAATTTGTAACTGCAAATGAAATCCAGCGATGCTTTGTTGAAGAAGTAAACTCTGGTTGCAGATGGAATTGAGCTTCCTGCTTTTAGCAAAAAGGGGTAGAAGGCTGCTACTACCTTTAACAATTCCACTTCTGGTTGCTTTTGCCTATCATTTCATTCCTAAATCTATCACTTTTACTGCTATTTACTTTCTTCTTTCTTACACACTTAGGCCATTAAACAATAACTTTTGAACTGCACAGTTTTTTCATTAGAACTGCACAAATGTTTTTAGAACAGCAGATTTTGCGTGAAAATACACGTTAAAAACAACCCTGCCGGCCACCCTACCTCAAACACTGATGGCCTAGAAGCGTCCTTTACAACAAGCACTCCCCTATGTACGAAAGCATACGCAGGAGCTTCGCTAAAGAAATTGTTGGTATGGCGCACAGTCCCAATTTGCTAACAAATAGAATTCACTTGAGCCCAATTTGCCAACAAATAGGACTTTCCTTGAGTTTTATAAGCAACACAAAACTGAAGAGCTCTACTGATATTCAGCAAATGTTCCGACAATGGAAATATTAGGGGGTGCAGTACTCCCCCCGCCTTCCTTGTGGCTACGTCCCTGAGTATACGGGACCCTACCTACGCTTAAAAAGCAGGAAAAAACCTATTAAAAAAGTTATTCATTGCTGTATCAAAAAAGTGATATACCAATCCACCAATACTTTACGATAATATGGGCAAAATATGGGCAAAAAGGATATTCTTTCAGAGGAGCAAAATCATGGAATGGTCTCTCAGCTGGTGCTAAATGTGCACCATCTCTGGCATCTTTTAAATCTTATTTGTAAATAGTTGTTTTATATATCTAGTTACATACACTTTTTAGTTTAGACCTTTTAAAAATATGTACTTTTTTTTCTTGTAAGATTTTATCATTTATTTTGTAAATAGACGGCCCCTTGCAAACCAGCTTAGCTGAATGGGCCACCGTCTGTAAAAAATTGAAATAATATAATAATAATAATAATATAATAATGCTTCTGTACCACTTTACCAGCAAGCAACAAGCTACTAAGGTGTAAGATATTCAAAAAATGGAGGGATAAACATATTATCTAGTGAAATTGTCAATTAGATGTAGAAAAGATTAGCATCAATCATAACAATGTTCATGTGACTGATATCATAAGTCTCCTACATTAATTTTTTTACAAAAATAATTAAATGCAATTTGAAAAGAATACTAATAATACCTCAATATCAAGGAGCAAAGTGTCATTATCCAAAGTTGATCTTATATCATTTCTGCAGATACTCTGATTGAGCTATGAAAAAGATTTCCCATAGTTAAACATTGTATGTAAAATTGTGACAAGCAATTTTGACAAAACAGATGCTTAGTAAAAATGATGCTTAGTTTTAGGAACCATACCTATTCCAATATAAAATCTCTCTCTTTCCAGATTAAGTCTCCAAATGCTGGAACAAATTTTTAGTGGAAACAAGTTAGTCCTACAAGGCCATAATTCACAACATGGGTTTTGAAAAATGAATAAAGTATTATTACCTTCAATGAGATCACATGGTCACCAGGAATAATGGCAGTGGGGACTCTGCGAGTGATGAAGCCATTTCCTGGGTAAAAGTTATCATATTTAAAAGTTCATATCTACTGTACTATTTGTTCATTTCTACTGTAGCATTCATACTGTAGTATGCATCAATTCCTCTTTGCTTTATTCTAAAATTTAAGATGAAGGTCCCTTCCTACAAAAGTAAGTATACAATATGGCTCTGAAGAATGATCCAATTGCACCCTTATGCTAGCAACCAAAGTCTCAACCAAGAAAAATGCCATTCAGGCCCTTGAATGAACAAATGCTAGGTACTTGATTGATCAAACTCATCAATTCATTAAGGCACTAGATCAAGCTCCTACACTGTTCTAGCAGTGGTGTGCTGGCTGGGGGTGAAGGCATCTATCCACTTGAGAACACTTTTTAAGGAGCAACAAAGCAATATTTTAATATACTCCTTGAAATCAAAGTGGATCTCCATTGATCAATTGGTCATACTTTTAGATGTTCAGGGAAGATGCAGGCAAAATCTTTCTATGAATTGTAAGTTTTTAATATGAACAATTGATCATCGCAAGGAACTTGATAGAACATATGAGTACAAGCTTCAAAGAGACCAGCACTTGAAATTACTATACTCACAAGAGTCAAAACCTGCATTATGCAGAAGGCTTTAAAATCAAATGCTGATCTCTTTAAAAATTGTGCTCATATGTTCTATCAATATCCAATTCATAAATGCCAAACGAATCAAATATTCTTCAAACCTGTCTCAATTTGCACATTCCTTCCAGGATCAAATCGGTCCACCTGCAGTAATATGCCATCTAAAAATGTGAAACAAAACCATCACCCCACTTCTCAGATTTTAGCAATTTGTTCATTAAAGATAAGAAAGATAATTAGTCTCCATTGTGCTGAAAAAGTAATGTAGTAGTGAAAAAAAACACAAATGACACATGATCATGCAATACAAAGAAATAACAACAATACAAACTTATCATATTGTCTGCATATTGTACAACACTACACATCTAGCAAATGTATAGTGTTTCATGCAAAGAAGTGCTCCATAATGGCCAAAATTCATTTCAGTAGAGTCAGTAACAAACTACAAACATTACTAAAGACAGAATGGCTCAATGGCAAATATTGCTAAGCATGTCTTCTTTATCATTTGTGCAATGACACAAGTGAGCATCACTGTTTCCGTCTATGCAGATACAAATTCAATGCTTTAAATTTGCTTGACCAACTACAGCATCAAAATGCATGAAAATGATTGTTTTCAAACCTAATTCAGAAACAAAGCCGCCAACAAGAAACCCATTTGTTGCAGTTCCATGCTTTGATGCCAGCAACAATGCTCTTTCACTGATACACATTCTTATTTTCCTTTAAAATGATGACCATTAGACAAATCAACAAAGTCACTGTGCCCAATTAACTAAAGCAAAGTACTCTAAAATTTCCCAGCTGCAATTAAGAGTAGCTGGGAAGTATATAACTGACAGTCCAGACAACTGGGACCCCTAGCAAGTGGGCAATACTCTCACTTTCCAAGAAAACCCCTGTTGCATTATCACATACTTTCCCCTGCCTAACTAGAACCACAATAAGTAGGGCTTATTTTGGATCCCACTGGCAGTCCCAGTTGCTAGAAGTAAGCTGAATACCTTTTCTAAGGTAATCATTCCTGTGGAAGGGGTGTAAGCTTTAACAAATAATATATTGATATAAGATATACTGAAGAAAAAGAATCGGTGAGCAAGGACAGTGAATGAACTTCATACAGCACCAAAATGGGCAAATTTTACTAGAATACTAAAATGTCTCAAAAGCATAAATACATCAATAAGAAAGCACCAAAAAAGCAATTTATATTCAATACCTTTCATATGAAAAGCAAATACCAATGCTCTTCTCTATTATGCTACGGTTCCTGAAATTATTACATTAAAAATTAAAGCATATGCTGTCCTCAGTATATCCTGGTGGAATAAATGCATCAATTCAAAATTATAGCAATCACAAACATGGCCAACATCAGCAAATACAAAGCTTATAAACAACACTCAATTTCAGGGTATTAATAAGTAACTTCCTTCAGTAATGCCAATAAGGACATATGAAGCTGGCCAGGCAAAGAATATTATATGACTAAATCTTATGTTTAAGGAAAAAACAATACTATAATTTACATTCATAATCAGTACTTCTTCAAAAAGGCACATGATTACACTCTCACACATTGAAATATGCCTCCCAAATGTTTAGGGATATGCCTTTTGAATGCCTGATGGTGCTTCACATCTTCTAAGGAAAATACTAGTTTGTTTAGGAACTAAAGAAATGAAATAAGAAATGAATGCTATATGGCCCTCTCGCTCTATAATGGTATTTTCAAGCAAAAAGCACTCCAGAGTACTTCAATGCACACTTCCCTATGTCTGGCAGTGTGAAATACCAAAGACATGGCAATTCTTCACAGAAAGTCTGGGTAATGGTTTCTCTAGAGGTATAATTTCTCTTCCCCAATCATGTGCTACTCACACTGTAAAAATCTACATAAAAATCATGAATTAGGAACACTGGAATTTACCATAGGATGGCTCTAGTCATAGGGAAATTTGTGGCATTTGATACTTCCACCCTAAAGAAAGATGAGATAATACATGATAATAAAGAAATATATGACATAATATTAAAATTTAATCCAATTGACTTTGTCTACCATTCACCAGAACATTATCACTCAAGTTATTCCCAAAACCAAATATTTTTTACACCAAACATATTATTGTCTTTGATGGGTTACCATAACTGTGCAGCACCAGCAGGGGAATTGTATCTTATAAAACTAAAGAAATAAAACTTGTTTTGGGATGAAAATGTCCAAAATCATTATAGCTATAAGATAGCCTGAGCATGAGAGCATTCTTTTAACATCTCCCAATAAAACTGTGGTTTCGTCCAACACAAAATCCTCATTTATGTGTACATTTAGTTTTCTAAATGTTAGTTTAAATTAGTAAGTGTTGGGTATAGGTTGAACTCGAGGAGTTTAATAATCCATTTAGATAGGGTTCAGTAAGCTTTTCAGGGTTGGTATATTACCTTGAAATCAACAAGACCTAGTTGCCCATACCTTAGTTGCCCATGACATTAGTCAGAGTGAGTCAGGTATGATGGCATACTATGGGTAGCCTATCAGCAAAAGACAGATCATATAGTTCTGCTTCATTGCTATATTTGGGTATCTAACATAGGAGTACGTAAGCATTTATCTAGGTGCATCCCAGTTCACTCATTTCAAATCTTCATAGAAACATATACCTATCAGATGTAGTTGCAGCAAAACAAGATATGAGAAACAAGTCCATACCCGTTGCTATCAATGCTTTTACTACGCTTCTTTTGGCTTGACGCTACACCATGAGGAACATTCAACTTGAATGGAATAGGTCCCAACTGCTTTCTATCCATGACCATTAAAAAACCTTTTTAAGAGAACAAAACATAAATGAAATATTTAGTGAGGACATGTGAAGATTCCTAGCTAGATACGACTTACATAAAATATTTCATCATTTCATGCATTGGCAGTTTCCTTACCACAAAAAGTCCAGTTTTATTATGCAAGTACGCCAGAAGTATAGTATAGGCTATATCCAAGCAGCTATGCTAACAGAAAAGCTAACACCATCCCGGAGATCTTGAGCCTAAGTGACTGAAATGCCCTTTAGAAAAAAAGTACCGTGGTTTTACAGGCAGACTTATATCCATTCCAAACATCAAATCCACAATTGTCAGTATTCACAGGGCTACTACATGGTTTCTATTTTCTTGCATCATATCAGAACTTAAATAGTAGGAGCATATCATACCTTCATGACTCTATGCTTGCTATTCGACTGTCACCTAAATTTTTCACAGTTGAAAGAACCCGCCAAATTCTTTGAAATTGAGTAGTTGCTGTTGCAGTACGTACCTCCTTCGTAGTAGCTGCAATTACTTGCTTTCGTTCACAAAGATCGGCATACCGCATCTGTTTTTGCAAAACCAAGCGCTGACACACGCCTGCAAGTTCCGAGGCACCCAAAATACCACACACTTTGATTGTTTTCAAGTGGGTGTTTACTGACAGCCATTTCTGAAAATTTTTTGAAATCCATTCTCATGATTGATGATTGTAACCTGTTGTCGACTAGGCCATAGAAATACGTATATGCGCAGGAGTGGCTCGAATGGTTCAAAAGTATGCTCTTCTAATAAAAGTTATAAACACTCTTCATGTAGTACACATATAATTAATTGTACTAATACAAAAGCAATTAATTCATGTAGTACACATACAATTAATTACAATAGTGCACATGATATTAATTCAGGTAGTACGCATATAATCAATTTTAGCAGTATATTTATTTATTATCATTACTTAAATTAAAAGAGAAATTCCATTAATTAATTCTATTCATAAAACAAATAACGTTTATAACTTTTATGAAAAGAGCATGCCTTTGAACCATTCGGGCCCCATACGGGGACGTTGCCTTCAAGCTAGCTTTTCAAGAATCACACTCCATTACATGCTACCACACGCCTTTATGGTTTACTATCATAATCGCCCCACGAAAGTCTGTACTTGCAATATCGTAAATTTTTTGGATAAGCCCCCAGGGGGGTTCATTTGCAAAAAATCAATTTTTGGGTGGGGACTCTGTCGAGGAAGACTTTTTTCAAAGTTTCCTTTTTCCAAAAAGCTACATATATTTTTCTCAATCGCCATTTTAAATAGCAAAGAAAAGATATTTTCAAACAAAATTCATTGGTGAATAACTATTTGTTCATTATCCAGGGGCGTCGAAACCGGGGGGCCGGGGGCACTGGCCCCCCCCACTTTTTTGCAGTGCAGTATCAAAGAAAAATCTTAAAATATATTGAAAAAGCAAACTGATTCCTTTTTCACAAGACAGGGTCCAGTCCTTACTTTCGGGTGGTCCCACTCCCAGCATGTCTGACAAGGTCACCCTCTTTGTCGGCAAGGTCACCAATTCTCGAAAGCGTAAAGAACCGAATTATTCAATACTTCAGTACCTGGATGGAACCACATCAGCTGTGGCAAATTGCAAACATGCTGCACCTCAAGACTACTTTCGGAGAGTCTACTTTGAAGCCATTGACTGCATAATCATGGCTCTGAATGAAAGATTTAATAAGCCCTGCTTTGATGTGTTTGCTACTATGGAGACATTATTGCTGAAAGCCATTGCTGGAGAGGAGATCAATGATGAATTAGCTTGGATGCATTCAAGGTATGCCGATGATGTAGACGCGACTGCTTTGAAGACTGAGCTTCTAGTTTTCAAACAGATTTTCAAGGAAAAACTCAACCACTTCGATGACATCTTAAAAGCTATGGAAGAAACGACATCAACTGCTGCTTATAAACCCCGCCACAAGTGCCACCCCAGAAAGATCATTTTCTGTTGCAAGAAGAATCAAGACCTGGCTGCGATCAACCATGACACAGTCTAGATTCAATGCCTTATCTTTTCTGCATACACACAAGGACTTGGTAGATGGTTTAGATATTATCAGCGTTGATAATGACTTTGTGTCGTTGAATTGTGTGCGACACAACAATTTTGGAACCTTTACCACATCTGACTTGTAACTGCATTTTATATATAATTTTTGTGCCAATCTTTTCTGAAAGCGTTAATTTACAAAGGCATCGTTTCATTTTTGTTATTACAACGCAAACAAAGGTGTATTTATGAATGAAACCTTGCTTTCGGTAATTTAAATGTCACCGAATGCATTTAATTTAATGCTTTCACTTCAAGCGTATGGTAATAGCATCTAACTAATAATAAAATACTAGAATCCTGTGTTATAAAACATGCTACTTTTCAGAAGTTATATAGTGAAAGGTGTATTGAAATAGGATTTTGAACTTTTATTATTCAACAATTTTTTTTAGAACAAGGCACCACAAAGAACCAGTTTCTACGTGCTAATATTTAAAAAACTTTAAAATGTGATACTCTGGACAACACAAATAAGCAGAATTCCGAGCTTATCCGTGACCCCTGTGAATTCGATTAATTAGGCCCCCCACTTTAAGAATCGTTTCGACGCCCCTGATTATCACCACGAACATCGCTTTTCCTTTTGGTTTTTTGTCTCCAGTCAAGGGAACTAAAACTGTATGGCTATTTTCCTGTTCGTCTTCTTATAATAATAATAATAATATGACATTCTTTAAAGTTGGTTCATAGTTTTTAGAAACTAATTAAGACCAACTATTTACATAATCATACTCTAAAATTTTACGAAATTGTTAAAAGAAAAGGAATAGAGAGAGAAAACGAAGATCATACGATATATATAACGACTTTATTTTTTACAGACTTTGCATTTGCAGTCCTCTCCATTCCAACTTTTAAATACTTCTCTTAAAAGAGCAGCCGTAGTAAATGCTTTTAATGTCATTTGGAAGGCAAATCCATAAGATGCTGCCTGAAAAGACTATCATTGCTATATCTAATAGTGTTAGTTTCACGCAACATTAACAGGTTGTTTGATCGTAAATCGTATTGACTACTCTTTTCATAGAACATGTTCCACATAAAAGATGCTAATGCATGTATAAACCTCAAGCATCAAATTTTGCAAATTTTTGATATGGCTTGTGCATTCATTCGATTTTTGTAAAAGTTCTTCAAATGAAGAAGATAATCATTGTGTAGAATTGGCAGTGCTCTCTTATGGGTGCGGTTGAAGTCTTATTGGCTGCTTTGCCACAAAGCATCTATACTAATGGCTAATAATTAAACTGAGATGTTATAAATGAGTTGTATAGGATAAACAATTGCTTCTCATCAAGGTAAGTTGAAACCCTAGAGAAAGCACTGATTTTTGTGTTTGCTTTTTTAGCAAACATTGAATACATGTTGGTTTAAATTTAAGTTAGAATCAATTGTTACACCTAATGAAGTAATACTATTGGCAATATCAATGGAGCATCCGCCTACCTACAGAACTATGCTTTCATTGGAATTCAAGTTAAAAAATATAACCTGACATTTTGATGCATTCACAACCATTTAATTTGTTTTAAACCAAGACATTGATCTAGACCAGTGCTTCTCAACCGGGGTGCACATGAACCCCTTGGGGTGAATTCGAGACACCAAGGGGTGACATTTTGAAAAAGGGGGAATTGGGGGTGAATTATACACAAAGGGGTGAAGTTGTAATTGAGCAGATAGTTTGGTGTCAGCTGTATAATACGAGTTTCCTGTCATTTCAGATCGTTATAAATCGTGACCTACGGCTAAAAGTAACAAAGCTAGTGCCAAGTATAGAAATTCTTGTTGATCGACATCAAGCCCAAGGCTCGCATTGATAATTATGTTATTTGCATTTAGTAATAACTTATTACAGACAAAAATGACACCCATTTATTCTGTGAAAAAAAACTTTTGCTGTTGAAATACAGTGTTTGTGCTTTGTTATAGTATACACCCTATGTCATTATCTCCTAGTTTTAATTTTCTATAATATCACGATTTGTCGTGGTGGGGGTGAATAGCTGAGAATTGTTTCTTAAAGGGGTGAAGTGGATCAAAAAGGTTGAGAAGCACTGATCTAGACGAATCTTCTTCAATACTAGAAACAACAACTTCAAAAGAATTGTTGCAACAAAAAATATTATTATCGTCTGCAAAATTGCATACCTCTGACTGCTCAATAATGTAAATGGAATCATTTATGAAAATATTAAAGACTAATGGGCCTAGCAGAGATCCTTGAGGTACACCAGTCTTTGTTTCCGCCAACCACTGTAGGTTGTACCTGTTTTAACTCTTTGTTTCCTGCTTGAGAAGTAATTTGCAATTAGCTTTAGACTCTGTGCCCCCGAGATCATATGCATTCAATTTAGCAATAAGAATAAGAAATTATTTCGCAATTATATTTTCATCGAATAAGGCCACATGGGGGATTATTCGCGGAGGGGACTTATTTGCAAAATGGTTTTCTAGGAGGGGGCACAATCGAGGATTTACCGTGTCTCCGTAAGGGGGGGGCAAGAATTCTATCAGAGTATTTAACTTCCAGGTAAAAATATGCCAGACTATTTGCTTGAGAGGGTGCATTGTGCTCGTGCCCCAGTAGTTAGTTACCCGTTTTAAGAGAATCCAATTCCTTTTTGTAGACCGAACGCTTCATCAAAGTTGCAATTTTCGTTAGAATTTCAAGTATTTGCCGAAGATAGTTTTAAACGCAATACTTTTCAGCTCAAACGAGAAGATATGTAAAAGAAAGAAGCAATCAATATCATCAAATACTAAAACAATTATGTAAAGTAAAATAAACAGACGAGTATACACGCTATGTACTAGTTATTTACCAGAATATACATACTGATCTTATTCGTCAAACTGCTTTGCAAAACTGAAATAAAACGAAATTGCACCATATATTAATAAGACCAAGGATGTGCCAGTAGATGCGGGGAGGCGTTTCGTACTATAATGCCCAAGGATCTCAAAGAAGGTTGGTCATTATGCATGGAATTTTGCATCCAAGGAAATTCTATTCAAATAGAGTTATTAATGATGACTTTATAAAAATGTTTTTAGAATTTTAATATTTTGGCCGTATGGAGTGAGAGAGCACAATAAAATAGACGTGTTGGCAATTTTAGGCGAATGTTGTCGAAATGGGATGAAATACGACCACTTGACGATCGAAAACTTGCCATACAAAAACAGACCATTGCATTTTTGTCCTGGCTCTTAACGTTTAGAACCAGCCTCAAAATGCAGTGATTTGACAGGAACTATGGTCGTATTTTGTTCGACTATATATATAGATATAATTGTCATGGTCAATCGTAGTTGGTTATAGTTGGTAACATTTTCTATGGTCAAATGGTCGTATTTTGTTCGAATATATATAGATCTACATGCTCTAACGATTAAACCTTTCGTCTGGATTAGTAACGGATGATGGATGATGAATCCGAAACATGTATTGCAAGATCAAACAAATAGTTGTCTTTTTACATATCATATCTAACTTTATTTTATTGAGAAATTTCGGCAAAATCAAAATATGCTTAAAATATCATTTTCGTGACGTCACACTAATGAACTCTGTTTCAACCTGTAGTATATTTAATCCGTTGGGTCATGGGCAAT
Organism: Cassiopea andromeda; assembly: GCA_018155075.1. Taxonomy (NCBI): domain Eukaryota; kingdom Metazoa; phylum Cnidaria; class Scyphozoa; order Rhizostomeae; family Cassiopeidae; genus Cassiopea; species Cassiopea andromeda. Next base: position 84,841 of record WIPJ01001349.1, read on the forward strand.
CAAAGTTAGTTATAGTTAGTCACATTTTCTGAACACCTCTCAAGTGAAAATTATCTAAGCACATCACTGATTGAAGCCTTACAATCTCATGTACAAAGTCAATGAATACCAGACAGTAGACGTGTCTCGTACTACTCAATGTCATTTTTAATCCTTTCTACGCACGATTTCCTAACATCTAAGTCTAAAAAGCAATAAACCGTTAAAGCGAATGGCCGGCTGTACTAGCAGTACAGTAGAAACAGCACATTTTAGCTGGAAATAGTGCCTGAGTTTGATGTGGCTACCCTATGAGACCTGTTACCTGCTTTTCAGAACAAATACTTTCTAAGGAGCAAAGTAGTCTCCACGTGTACAAGAGTCGATGGTCTACGTACAAAGGAGAAGGCTCTTAATCCGCCTTTACTATAAAATACTTTCATACTGTAAAGATGCTAGATAGGGGGTACTCTACTTGAAGCTATATTTGGGTCAAGAAAGCTACCCGTGTTTCTTGTGTTGGGCTACATAAAATTACAGAGAAGTTTAAAAGCACAGAATTCATCACTATTTTACTCTGTTGTATATTCTTTTCAACGGGACCAGATTTCAAATGGACTTTTCAGTGTTGAAGTCTGCCAAACTCTGCTCTGTACAAAGACATCGTCTACATAAAGAACAACGCAAGCATGGCTAACAGTGAACACGACAGTCTCTGAGACTGATATTTCCTACTGTCAAGCTCCAATATAATTAAAAAAAACCAAAACTTGTCCCAATGTTCAACTTGCATAACCTCAAACATAATTTCATAGGACATTATCTTATAAGACCATTGTATACGAACTAAGAAAAGAATGTGAACTTCAAAAGCAGCCAAAGTAAAATTGAAAAGCTATAACAATGTCCAAGCATCTGAAAGCACAGCCCGTCTGCGGATGTAGTTCACAAGTAGAAGGGTGAGGTACTAAATTTGTGATACTTGCCTATGCATCACAGCAAATAAAGTCAATTATACTGCTATACAAAATTACTCGTGTAGCTAAGGTATCAAGGTTAAATGCCTAGCTAAGTTCCAAAAATAAATATTCATTAAGGGGGAGATAACAGAAAAATTTCACAAACATGAGCAAAAACAATATTCGGTTCAACCTGCAAAAACAAACTATAGCTATTGGAAACCAATATCCTCATAACATACGTTTGGCCGTAGCAACAAACTTGCTTTCTTAGTATCAAAACCCAACTTATCGAAGTTGTGCAGCAAGCAAGAACTTTCTACAATCGAATTTACTTGATGGTATGCCAAATATGGAAAAGTCCAAGCCTGGCTTTTGCTTGACAACAAAAAAATGAAATGTATTGCCAACCAACAGCAAATTCTGGGCCAGCTTCTTTGTGCCACATTTTCAAACAAATCAATAAAGACAATCGCTTGAAACTTAATCTAAGTCCATTTACGCTACATAATGATACTGATTAGGATTATCCTTGTCCCGTTCCATGTAATCTCTGTCGATTAAACTTTCTATTCTTTTCTTAATGTCAGTAGGCTAGAAGTAAATACAAAATGAATTAAACATGGAAATGTGGAGGAAAATAAATGATAGAACTGTTAACTTATTTTATAGATAGAATAGTAGAATTTCAAACAAATGCTCTTAAGTCCCCAATAGACGGGGGAGTTGGAATAGTAGGGGGACTGAAAAGCTCCCAAGAAACCAATAACGGGGGCCCAACTGTACCGAAAGGGAACTGAATTGCATGGGCACCTCTTTTGGAGGCCACTTAGCATAGGCACCTTGTGGGACTCAAGGTACCTCTTTGAGACATTTTCGCTCCATCCTTTAGCAAATGGGGCTTAAATCGGCAAAATCTTAAGAAAATCGCAAGGCTCAATATTCAAAATTAGGTGCTTTTGTTGACCAAAAATCGATGGTACATCATTACTGAGTTCAAAATGTTAAAGATGGAATTCAATTTCGAGCATACAAACCTAACAAAGAAAGGGTAACTCATTGTAGCCAGTTTCCTTCAGTAGAAGTCAAGAAAATTTTTAAAAAATCTCAGGCTCAATTTCGGTAACTATTAAGAAAATTGAGGCTCAGGCAAAATGATGGCTTTCTTATAAAAAAAATCGTATACTGTAATCTGTCAAAAGGCAGATGAACAACATTTTCAACTTAATAAGGTGTATTTCAAACAAACAGCCTCCTTACATGTGTCGTTAAAATGTACAGCAATGAGTGGGGTACTCTTGGGTGCCCAATAGACGCCACCCTGCTAATCAATTTTTTCAAAAATTTTCCTCCCAAGACATTCTTATTCCAGCCCCCTCCCGCCGCTTAATTTTTGGAAGAAAGATCTCAACCAAGGCAATTTTTAGAGGAGTTTGCAAGCTGTTGCGTAGCGTGACCTCTTCAACTGGGATTTCTATCATAAGTTTCTAGAAATTTTTTGGGTATGGCTAGGTGTGGCCCTTTGAGCCTGAGCATAAGTATGGCAAAAGAGGTTGTTTAGTAAACATTCCGTATTGACGATTTTTATCGGATAACAGGAAGTAGTAGAAAATGACTTTGTCAAAAATGTGACCTGAACAGTACGCAAATATTCCGAACTTTAATAGACCAACGAATATGATGAGTCGAGGGAGCTGTTTGAAATCTGTTAGCATTCACGACTTAAGAAAAAATACACATTATAGTGCCCTTCCTTACCAAGGCGAGAGATTCATACGGTGATCAAACTGGCTTAAGACGCCTTAGGCCAGAGAGGTTAATGAATAACGTACCTTTCACCGGTCTTCACAATTGCTACTACCAGAAAAATGGCACACAAGTGCAATTATAGATTGCTTACTGAAAAATACATAACCACAGAACTTTCCCTTAATTCTTCCAAAAATACCTTTACATCCTTTTCGACAGCAGATATGATCACTTTTATCAACTTGTTAGTGAGACTAAAGCTGCGAGCAACTACTGACTGTTGTTCAATCACTAACCCAGGCTGGACTCTGAAGGATTTTCTGCGTCCACTGCTATTGTTTTCGCCGATTAATGATAAATTTATTGATTAAAATAGAGCATCTTGATTTGCTGAATACTGTCCAGAGTATTCACTATACTATATATTCGTGACAGATTTAAGTTTAACATGACATTCTTTCTCTCTTAAGGCCTTGCAGCTTCAGCGTTCACTATAGTGAAGTTTAAAAGGGCTAAAAGCTTGAAAGGCAACTACATTTGCCATTTCAATGACCATAAACTATCCAGATTTCTATTTTTTCTGAAAATTGTAGCTGTGGATTTACTTTGATATAAATTTGTGACGAGAAACCATTGCCTTTTCCATGATATTTTTAGTCATTTTCCAACCCCACCCGCTAATTAGATTTTTGGTGAGTTTTCCAGCCCCTACGTGACTATTCTAACCCCCCTGTCTATTAGGTACCCAAGAGTAGTCAAGCGATACAGGACCCCACTTTTACAGCTTTTAAGCAACACTGGTAGCCTAAATGTCCCAAATGGCAAGCAAACTAAGAGCTCGAGCCAAGTCCAATTCCTTATTGATAACATGGGTAGCTAATGCTGCATCATTTAATGGCTTAATTGCAGGAGGGAAATAAATATGTTGCCAAATGCATGATAAATTGTGGCCTGTACTAACCTTAATGGGAAATTTAACTTGGTTGTAAAGCTCTGCAAGCAGTAGGTTATGCGTCAGATTTTTCCGCGTTTTCATTATTCTAACTATAGCAGCATCAACCTACGAATAAATGAAAATAATTAGTAAAGGGAGAGTGCAAGTAAGGTAAGTGAATAAATCCAGAACTCAGTACAAGGAAATATCAAACAACAACAAGAAGTAAAACAAAACAGATACGAAGCAATACTTTCTGCATCAATCATAAATCGTAAAAGGGCACAATAACATTTTGTCTCCGGCTAGCATAAAGTGAGTGGCAGTAAAAGTTGTAAAGAGCAAGGTCATAATTTGAATAATAAAAAAACTGAAACAGGAACGACAGAGATTATATGAAGACTACAAAGGCATTTTTAATAATGTTTACAATAAATAGAAAGGGAATATCATGATTTCTGTAATTACATCAGGCTGAAAAGTGGAGTGTGCGTACAATATTCCCTAAATTTTGCCTGACTTCTCTGGCTGTAAAATTTCATGACATTATCTTTGTGTTCAATGGAAATCTTGAAAAAGTTGCCAATTTTTCTGCCCCAAAATCACGACACACTGTTTGACTTTGTGATTGCTACTAAAGACATTTTACTAGATGTTCTCCATGTTTCCAAGCTTCTAATAAATTCCCTGAGTTCTCTTTGCTTCCTATTCCAGAACGAAAATTCCCACAACCATTCCCTCATTTCGTTAATCGCTGGTCACCATAAACAAAGAATGAGAATCTACAAATTAGAGATTACCTGGTACTGCCTATCTTCAAACACTTTTTCTGTTGTGCTGACATTTTCCTCTGGCTGTGAAAAGAAACAAAAATCGTGCAGAGCAGTACATCCAATCATATTGTAACTAGCATGAGAAGAAGTTCTATACTATTTTGTGTATAATTTTAGGAGGGTCGAATTAGCAGGGTGTGGATATCCTTCCCGATTTCATAAAAAAGAGGGTCATAATAAAATGACTTACCCAGAAAATCATGACTAAACCCTTAAAATAGGGGAGGGGTGGAAATAGGGAAGGGGTGAGTGAAATTAAAATGGAGGGCCAGAAGTGGATATTTGCATCATATTGACATATTATTATTCAAATTCATATTCATATTCATATTCATATTTATTTTTACATGAATAACCCTTCAGCTATATTAAAGTAAACTAAACGATACAACATAATAATAAAAGTATATCATAATGGTCTAGTCCAACATAATAAAGAAAAATTACAATAAATCTTAGGCTGTTCTACCAGGAGGTCGTGTTTGATTTATTTTCAGCTCATCAAATACATTTTCAATTATTTTTGAAGTGAAAGAGCGTGATAAGTTCCCAAAAGTGATAGAGCGTGGGGCTTTCATTCCAGGTTGTAAGAGCTGAGTATTAAAATCTATTCTTGGCATATTCTAGATTATACTTAGGAATCAGGATATTTTTGCAGAATCGTGTATTGTATCTGGAGTAATGGGACCTCAGGTAGCACTTATTCCATAAATTTTCAGGACATAGCTTGTTAAAGATCTTATAAACCATAACGGCACGATCAAAAGTAATAAGCTATTCAACTGCTAGGAATTTGGGTGTCCAGTTGTCTTTTATCCTGGACGTATGAATCATAGAAACAGCCCTTTCTCTGTCTTTCAAACACAAAATTTACCACGGAAAGCCCTACAATGAGATTATATGGTTTTAATTACTTCTCACACTTTCAGCCATGAGTGAACATTTGTTTTAGATAATATAGACATTTATCATTTGTTTCTGGAAAGAGGTCTATCTAGCACTAACTTATTTTAGTTTTCTGAGAAATGTTTAAAAGCCTAAAATGGCGGAGTTGATAATAGAATGGGGGGTAGGTCATACTTTCACATCTTGGTAACATAGGGGTCACTACAAAATGCTATGGGGGTGAAAATTTTCGAAAATGCAATATGACCCCCTACAATTAAGCACGAAAGAGTACTATCTCTTTGCAAGCAGCCATTAAGAGATAACTCAAGAAAACATAAGAATACTATGCAGCTAATTGTATTTGAAGAAGCTGAGTAGATAAGAGGCAGGTAATACTTGCGACAGCTTGCGTAGTAAGCAAACGCCAACTATTGACAAAAGGGCAAAAATCTAGAAATTTTGTGACTAAAAACACCAACACAATATAACAATCAAAACTATGATATATAGAGTATAGAAAAGTTTGAATCATGGGCCTACCGTTTCCCTCATTTGGATCTGATTAATTTTTATTCTGCAAAGCTTGTGAGAAAACTCGTTGTTGAAATAGAATATATCGTTGTCGCCTATCTCTTTACTCTAGAAAAGAAAAGATCGAAAAATTGCTGCCTTTTCAAGTATTTTTGCCGTTAAGAAAAATACTAAACACCATCTATCCTCTTTACTACTTTGAGGCTACGGATATAAATAGCGTATTCCTTATCTCAAGTTCAAAATTAATTACATCTCGAATGGTAATGATATTGGTTCAACAAAGCAATAAAAGAAGGTACGAAATCCAGTACACACCATTGGTTTTTTACGAATTACCCTGACTCTTCCAACCGATAATGACTGTAAAGTCCTACGAAGCTCAGTATCATCTGAAAGGAAAACAATACAGCATTTACAGATGAGCATCCAAGTAGACAGTGACATAACGTTACCACAAAAATCTATTACTGCATCTCAGAACTCGAAGGGTGACTATCAATAATGCCTAAGCATTGTCATATGGAGAAATACTGCACTTCTAGGAATTGTCTGTTGCCTAAACATTCTTAAAAAACTTAAGATTCCTGTATGCATCTGCGGCATAAGCATAGCTATGCCTGCATAGTCATGCTTGCATAGTCATGTCTGCATACTCATGCCTGCATAATCAGAGCTTTCAATAACATTTAGAGTAAGCGGCTGATCCGGCAGTTGCTGCCTTCCGTTGAATGTTTTGATGGTAAGTAGAACACAAGAAATACGAAAAAATGAAATAACTTGTAAGTGTAAATACCCAATGTAAAGTGTCATGGGAATCTAGGGTGGGTGATTCCTCTTCAAGGTCCTGCTGAGAAACTAATTCCAAATTTCTTCGACTGGTAAAAAGCTAAACATTCCCACTTATAATATATAGTATATACTATATATTATAAGTGGGAATATTTAGGACTTGCAGGTACACATATAGCTTAGTGCAATCTCCTATTTCAAAATTGCTAGGATAAGAAGACTAACACAGGCGATAACACCAATCATTGCTAAAGAAATGGAAATTCGAAAGAGAAACATCACCTATGCCAGTTGCCTGCTTGATGTCATCAAGTGAAAGTCCATCACCATCGTTGAAAAGAAGCAAGCAAAGTGTTTGAAATAATGATACACTTAGTTCTTTTAATCCCTAGAACAAGGATAGAGAATTCAATGTAGGGCTTAATGAAAACAACTACCATTAGTCCTCAACTTTCCCTGCTCGAATAAGCCCTCACGTCCAATAAGTTTACACCCTAGAGCTGGAATTTAAATAAGCCCCTCCTTCGAATAAGATCCCGCGCCGACATGTGACTTTAGCTATTTGAGGACTCTAATTAATGCTTTGTAGAGTTGCCAAAGAAACACAAATTGTTGATCAATGAAATATCGTGCATTCAAGAGAAACACTCTTTTTGTATTTGGAGTATCAAAGAAGAACTGTATTAGTAGAAAGATTTCAACTAGAGTATCAACAACTACAAGAGTAATTCATAAGCTCCCCCATTGAATAAGCCCCCTCCTTGCAAAAATTCACCAACAAATAAGCCCCTAGGACAGTGTTTTTCAATAGGGGTTCGCTGGAACCCTAGGGCTCTGCCAGCACAGTCCAGGGGTACCGCCAAAAGTTATACAAATGCTACGAACGACAATTTATTTTAACTCTCCTGTACAGATATGTCAACAGGGGTTCCTCGAGCCACTGGAAGGCATCCTTGGGATTCCGCTCCACCAAAAATGTTGAAAAACATACTGCCCTATGGGGCTAATTCGAGATTCTATAGTAATTATCATTATGCAGTATTAAGGAATTCAAGTGAATCAAATTTTCATCAGAAGACACTGTGCCTGAAAAAGAGGCAGGCAATGCAAACAAGAGAAAGATAGACCCATACCGATGTGAAGTAGGCTTTTACCACACATTGTCCCAATGTTGCTTGCCACTGCAGTTTTCTACCAACATATTTGCTTAGGTAGAATCCCTTGAAATTCTCTTGTAACTTTACCATCTAACAATGTATTAACGGTCATAATAGTGGCACGCGTATAGATCATATATTGATAAACAACAGAGTATCTAATAGTGTTCAATAGAGGTACCCAACAGTTTCTGCAATAGTCTTGTACTACAACAGTTAAAAGCTGAGTTTTGTGGAAATTAGAAAAGGCAGTACCCAATCAAGACACCACAAGCCCGGAAAACAGGAACTATCTCATTGTTACTGTAAGCATTCAGTACAAAATCCTAACTCCCTTGATGAATATAGCTGGAACGGTTAATGATTCCAAAGTTGGAGGAAAAGCCCGGGGAAGTGGTTTTTATGCAGAGCTGATTAATGACTTACCTCTGGTGTCAAATGTACATCTGTAGGTACATAGGTTGGCCAGTTTCCCATTGTAAGAATATTAACAGATAAATCAATAGGAACTGGGCTTGGCTGATTTTGGACATGCTGAAAAGACAAAAAGACCAAACATAAACATTCGACAACACCATAGATGCATGATGTGTAAGACTTTAGCAAAATCATTGAGATTATTTATGTATGAATCCCAGGTGGGAATATCATGCTTTCAATACTCATAGAGTACTAGATCTACAAAACACCAACCTCACAAGGTAGCATTCATGCAGAAAAAAACTGCATTAAAATTTAAAAATAATGGTGAACGAGTTTGATTGAACTACAATACCACTAGAGCCACAATCCAAAATGTTCCTACCTGCTTAAAACTAGACATTATATCTTTTGAAAGCTCCATATCTCTAAACATCCCCTCGAGCTTACTGGTGAAAGCAGCTCCACATTCTGCAACAAATAAATTGATATTATTCATATAATTCTAGATATCTTAAGCTTTTAGCTATAACAAACAGCGATGCATGAAAAAGATAAACTGTTGGAGCCATAGGAGCCCCCTCATGCAATTGGGCTCCACTACTGAAAAACAGAATCCTTTAGAAAGAGTTGGACATCTATTTAGCAATTACTAGCAATTAACATATTACAATATTCAATCCTCCCAATATTCGCAAGATGTGAAAATCTAGCCGAGTTTCCCCTTCCAGTAAATTTCTGACCATGACAATAAATGTTCACTAAATCAGTTTACAAGACACTCTCTAAAAGTCCAAAATCGCCTGTAAATAATCCACATTAGTGGTAGCAAGAAAATGTCCTTTATGATGCAACTCTCTGTTTGGCTTTACAGAAGGATGCTTTACTATAGATGGCAATAAAGATACTTCAAGGCTGCATTACTGTTGTTGAAACTAACACAGCCCAGAAAACAATGATTAGGCCTAGGTTCATGTTTGTCTGTAGTCCAGTGCTTCATCAACGTAAATGAAGTACACACATCATGGACCCAAGCATTACAACATCATAGGTCGCAAAATAAAACGATGAGAAGAAGAGTCATCTCTTAATTCATGAGAGTTTACTAATCCTTAGAGACCATCCGACCCTTAATTCCCAAACGTCCTCTCTCCAACTTGCGCTTTTCTAATCTATTTTACTTTTGAATTTTACTATGGATTTCATGGTCTACCCTTCCCATTGCTTTGATTCATTGATTTAGCCTCTAGTTGGTTTTCCCTAGGTTCCCCATGCTTATTTTGTTTATCATTTACTTTCTTATATATTTCGATTTCGTGTTAGTTTATTACACTGATGATGGATCCCTGGAATTAGGGTCTGAAACGTCTGGACTTGTCTTATATAATGGAAATGTCTTAATTGGAAAGGTCAATAATGGAGCCATGGCACTTCTCGTCGTCTACATTCAACGATTCATTACAAAATTACGTTTCCCACAAAGCGAATCTATTCTACAACACCGTAAGTATAAATGATCTGGAAAGACCATAATTGTAAGAAAGCTAATAAAATATAAAATGGACATTTGAAATCAACAGATCAAACCTTGTTTAAGTTTAGTCAGCATGGACTTCTCAGCATCTACCGACGCACTCTTCCCAACAAGCAATCTTTTCGCAAGGTCCTTTTTATAAAATGCCTCAAAAACATCTTTACCTTTGGTAGAAAAACAAGACAATCATATTGGTTCCATACAATAAGTTTATATTGTAGTGCTCTTGAAAACAATGTTAGGGTTGAGATACACTCAAAAATATAAAAGATAACCCTCTAATCTCTCCCAATTGGTGCATCTGATAGAACTACAAGTACGTGTGGATATTGTCAACAACTTCGTCACTAAACTTGCGCATCACAACAGAGATACTGAGATTCATGGTGGAAGTTACAATAATGATAACGAAGGCAGAAGGGTTAATTAAAATGGCCATTGGGTGATAAATCTAATAACTATACTAACCTTGAATGAATCTAAATAAAACCATGATCCTGTCTAACAACCTTTCAAGTTCTTCTTCGGTTGCTTCCTGCGATCAAAAGATTGATGTATGTATCAAAATAAGGATTTATGTGTGTATAGAACACAGGTACTTATAAAAATAACATGGGTAGTTCAATGAGTCTGATTCTAGGAAAAGCTAATTGGCCTTTTTGAAAACTAAGATCAGCATGTCGAGTATTGAAATAATATACACTTTGGAAGCTATCTATCTATCAATATTGATAAGATATGTAGACGTGAATCTGACTTAGTACATGCGCTCGAGCACACACGAGCACAAATACACACGCAAACGCAAATACACACACACACTTACATATACTGAGATACAAGCACATCCCAAGACACAGACAAACATATACAAACACATGCAAACAAATACAAACCCATAAAACCAGATACAAACCCACCTAAATACAAAAAACACAGACAAACACATGTAACCCTCACAAACCCAAAAAAGCTCATATAAACACATAAAAACACACACACAAACATATACGAACTCATGCAAACACATACAAACCCATAAAACCACATACAAACTCATATAAACACAAAAAAACACAGACAAACACATGCAAACAAGCACAAATCCATAAAAACCACACATATAACCACACAAAAACACACACAAACATATACAAATACAAACAAACAAGCATATACAAACTCATGCAAACACATACCAATGTATATGCATAAAATACCTGTACAAATCATAGACTATTCTTACTTTATTGCCTGCACGTAGCTTTGTATCCACAAATTTTGCAATAAGTTCTGCAGGCTTGTTGGGGCGTTTGTTAATGAAATTTTCAAAAGCCTCCTACAAAAAAGTGTACAACTGGCTACATGCTAATCGGATCAAACTGTAAGGTAGGGGTGGAAAACATTTACGAAGCTGGGAAGCTGCTAAGCTGGAAACTCTATCGTCTCAGGAGAGAAAAACGTAAAAGAAAAATGGATAAGAAATAGAGAGAAAAGAGGGGGAAAGGTGGGGGAGCAACATGCTAGAATATTGGTGGAGTAATAGAAGGAAAAAGATTATTTTTAATGTTTCTTCGCAGGAATCTAAACATTTTCCATCCTTACTTCAAGGAAACTATACAGAGCATGGCCAAGCAGAAACGGCCTCACCATGTTAATAATTTGTATCATTTTAAAATCACAACTATCTCTTGATATCAATTTAAAACTTTATACTTAGGTGTACACCTAAATAAAAAGTTCCAAATTGATATCAAGTAGACAGGTTGTATTGTTTTAAAAAAAGCATCTTTTCTATACAGCACAATTATCAGTACTCCCAAAAGACAAGTACCTAAACGGACAATATCTACAAACTAAACGTCCACTAACCAACCAACTTATTGAAAAAATCAGGTTTTACTACGCAGGCTCCAAGTCTAATCAAATGTATACAATCTATTAAACAAGATAACAGTAGAAACCTTTCCAAGAATACTCCCACATTGAATAGGAAAATTCAAATAGTAAATGAAAAAACAAGAACCTTCATAGTGTTCACAAATTTTTCATTTCTTGCGAATGCGTCTTCAAATGTGCTATCCAGTTTTTCTTTAAAGTCCAATAATTCCTGTACCATAGTTTTGTCCTTTTCTGGATTTATGACTATAGCTGCACCTCTTGCCTATAAATGATATGAAACTTGTGGTAGTAGCAGCCTTAGTCTACAACACAACAGTCCTACTGGCTTTTCGCTGTACAGACCAAGTAATATACATGCCCAGAGAGGCCCACCGAGAGGATTCGGAGGTGCCGGGGCTAAAGAGAGAGAGGAGGTCCCTTGCGAGCGAAGTATGCAGAAAACTTTCAGGGCCTAAAAATTAACTTAAGAAAATCACTCCTGGTCTACTTCAAGAGGCCCCCCAGACCCTAAGGCATTGGGTGCTATGAGGCCCTTGGACCTTGAGGTCTTGAGGTAATTTGCCCTCCCTGACCCCCTCGCAGCGGCCCTGCATCGAGGTACCAAGAACAAAGGTGCAAAACTAATGAACATCATATTGCTTCTGGCAAAAGCCACGGCTTCTATAAGATTTTAGACAAATTTGTGAGGCGCTTATTGGAGGGAACCGATCAATAAAGAGCACCATCCGCCTTGAGCTAAATATTAACTTGTATTTACCAAACAATGTCTAAAACCGGCTAAATGAACTTCGAAATTCACCGGAAAGCGCAAAAGGGAAGCTTGCTTTGAGCTATCTCAGAGGCGTTATAGTGGCAACCTGGGCCCTTGGGAATTCAGCAAGATGGGAGCTCCCATCTTAATCTACCCTCTAAATAACACAAAAAACCTGTCTCTTCAAAACTTCGGAGGGGCCCCTTGAAGATCTGAAAAGCTTGGGGGTCCTTAGAAATTGTCATATCTCCAACCTACGTCGGTCACACTAGTGTGCTACCATTGAGATCTATGTGTGTGCTACCAGTGGATATTATCGTACGTGCAAAAAGAAGGTGTGTATGAAGGACTCTCGTCATGAAATTGTAAAATGATACACTTTTAATTAGAATATAAAGTGAAAAAGTGCTAATGAAGAATAAAAGAAAAGAATATGCAATTTTGCGTTTCTTGATGTGGAGTTTATAGGACGGCGGAACACATTTCAAACTTCTGATTACATTTTGGCGTCTATGTGAAACTATGGAACTTATTGCCATCCACTACTTCCCCCGAGACCTATCACTTATCTTCTTTCAAGTCTAACACCAACAAACTTGATCTTGTCTCCCTATCTACTTAACCTTTCTCTATTTTCATAGTTTTCCCTTTATTTGGGCTTTTCTATAGGCCCTGAGGACTTCCATGACGTTACCTACTAAAAAAGGGGGCATATTAAAGGAAAAACAGTATATTTTACCAAGCATAAGACAGAAAGAACTGCATATCAAGTTTCAGGAGAGACCTTTGCAAATGGATAAAAACAAAATCAGGCATCATATAAATGCATCTCTAAATAAAAAAAGCAGCACAGCATTCTTGATTCAAATCCAAAAATATAACCTTACCTTGATATAGGCACCAAAATATGCACACAGTTCTTCTAATCCATGTCTCACTTTCGAGAACAGCTGATACATCAAAGCTAGATCCGTTAATCTGTTCTCATCCATTAAACTATCGAAGCCTTTTTGCAGAATATTTGATAAATGAAGACCAAGAAGTTGTGTTTCTATACAGTTTATTAGTGGCTTTCTGTGGAAAAAAATGGTCGGATGACTATTTTAATACATGATGACAATGTCATTTCCACCTAAACACTTCGAGTCCATACTATAAAAGCCATAGATTAAAGCATAAATATTTTGAAAATAAATCTCCATTGTTTATGCATTGAGTAAACATGCCAGTACTAGCAACATAGTGTTCACCATCAAGTAGAGAAATGGCAGATGCATTTGTAGCTAACGAGTAACGACGGACATTCAAACTCTTCCTCAAAGTTGGACAATGTCTAGTACAAACAGGCTTGAATCAGTAATGATTAACACACTGTTGCAAAGAAATTACATGCCAAATGCTGCCTCGTACCTTGTTGATGGATCAAGATAGTGCAACAATCGATCTGACTCTTCTTTCAATCTTCTGTCAACACGTGCTAAATACTCTGGGACCTAAAGGATATTTAAATGATATAATATAATTAACAGCTTCCAGACAAACTTCTACAAGTGAAAGCAACTAGGGGTCATTCAAAAAGTAAGTAATAGTAGGGGGTCGGTTGGTTGTACCAATTTTGTGACAAACAGTTACCAAAAATATAGGGGGTGAAGGGGTGTAAATTACTTTAGTTACCTAACACCAAAAATTCAAAGCAATAGTTCTGTTTTTTTCACTTTCTGATAAATGAACAAGAAGTTTAAGACCTTATCAAGCTTGAGTCTTGCACTATCTCTAATCATTTTTTAACATAGTGACTTTGAGCTTTTGCTGTGGCTACATTATGTGCTGGTAGGGGGGAGGGGTTAATTTGAGTGTGATAAGTCGTTACATAATGGGGTGGCTGGGTCAAAACGACAATTGAATGATTCCTTAAACAAATCTCATCAGCTTTCTAGGGTACACGGTAGTTTTGTCTGTTCCTTGCTCTTATGCGTTTAAGATTCTGTTAGAAACTCTTCATTATGCTTCTAACGTTGTCCTCTAGTATTTCAATCCACAATTCTTAATATTCCTCCTCTTTCTTCCACTTTTCGTCAAAAGATATGCTTTCCTTCACTTTCCTACTCTCAGGAAAATGCTTCATAAGGCTATGACCAAAAGTATTAACATCAATTAACACTAAAACATAATCGTATAGATTTTAAGATATATACTTTAGCTTACATCATTATCTTCCATGTACTTTTGGCCCTCTGCTGCGTACAGATTTTCAGTTGCTTGTAAAAACTTCCTTTCGAAAACATCTTCATACATCTAAAAAATAATCGATACAATAACCACGAGTTGAAATGAAGAGTGCATGAAAAGCAGTCAAGACTTCATGAGTCCTCAAGACGTACCATCATGATTTTGGCCTACATCATTTAATATATTAGCTAACATACTTGCAATATAGCATACCGCAATGCCTTAACTATGCATCCCGGCGCCTATAACTTTTTGAGCTGCACGGGTTAGCGCTTATTCGAGGGGGGCTCTTATACGAGAGGGCGCCTTATTCAAATGGATCTCAGAGCAATTCAAATAAAATGACAGGCAATAAATAACGGAAAAAACTGGAAGACCAATGTTTTCGGCAAATGAAGGTAAAAAATCGGTCTGGTGGGTTAGCCAAGTAGACAGCAGTGAAAAATAACATTAAATTTGCAGAAGTTTTGATGCAAAAGCTTGAAGAAAAGCAACAGTACTTGACATTGAGATGTTGGAAAATAAAAAATAGACTGTTTCCCTGTTGATTTCTTCTTTTACTCCGAAAGTTAACGCCATAACAAATGTCTATAAAAATGTCAACGAGCCCTGTTTTGTCCTCTAGCGGACAAAACAGGGGTGGGCGTTTGTTAGATGGTGCGCTTACTCTAGGGAGGGGCACTTATTCGACGCATTACGGTAATGGAACTAGAAACATCATAAACATGCAACATAAAAAGACATAAATATCATCTAAATACAACATATAAAATTGATAAGCTTTAACATAAAAACACAATATTCCTCTAATTAACTTGCGCTAATCAATGAGCTAGTAAAATCATTACAGAAAATACAACATGCCTCATAAAACTCATAAGAAGGATTACTAATTGAGAAAGTATTTCACTTTACATAGAAATATAAACCAACAAATTAAACGGAAATATAACTTATAAATATAAGAACAATCAACCAATGATACAAACTAAAAGGATTGCACTCAGATCTCTAATAACCTAAGGCTAATCATGTAGTACTTTAATTGAAACTATATTTTTTATAATTGGTCTATTATTGTTTCTTCATTTTTATTCAACCTCTTTCAATATTTCATTTACACTTGATTACTTCTGAATTAAATTCTTATTATATCATATGGTTACCAAATCAAGCGTGCTTCTTGCTAATAACTTAGATCCGAGCTTAAATTTAGAATTACTACAAATCTTGAAATCAATTTCAATCAAAATAGTTGGCAACACACGGGGAATATTAAATACTCTTCAGTTCCAAACGAACGTACCCCCTCTCTTATCAACTTCTACAAAATCCACCCAGGCCATCCTTATTCCAGACCCTCCATTTGCTATTTTTAAGTCTGTGATTCGCTCGAGAATAAAGTAATCTGAGAAATCGCTGGGTATATAAGAAATTTCCAACCTGCTATTACATGAGTTAAGAGATCAATGTAAATACCTATCATTCACACGTCGAAAAGCAGTGGCATGTCTCTAACAAAAGAGAGAAAAAGTCATGCTTATCGACATTGCTTAGAGCATACCTGTAAATCAGCTAACATTCGTAACAAACTCTTTAGCAGACTTCGATCAACAGCCTCTCCATTTCTAGGAAATTAAGGCAAGTCCATGAAACTGTTTCTAAACAATTACATAAATATTGGCACAGAATAACTTTTAAACGTCCGCTTTGAATTAATCACCTACAAGAAAAGTAAGTTTAATTTGCTTAACAAAGGAAGGCTCTTTTTCTAAACATAGACAGGTATCTGCATTACACTTAGAATAAAATAGCCTATTGTTATGAAGAAAATGCGATAGTACAGTCAGCGTAACCATAGGGGGTTGGGGAGGGGTACCGCACCCTCTAATATTTAACTTATTGGCAAATTTGCCGAAAATCAATAGTGCTCGTAAACGTTGCGTTGCTAACAAAAGTCAAGTAACGTATCATTTGTCGGCAAAGGTTGTGCACCCCACTAACAATTATCTTTAGCTTCAACCCAAAGTACAGTCTACGGCCTTAATAAACACTGTATCAACTGGCAAAAGTTCTACAGTCTACGTTGATATCATTTAATACATTCAGCAATATATGTTCTAAATTATTCTCGAGCACCATCCATAGATATCCAAACAATCCATGACATCGAAATTCGTGCTGTAGAAAAAATTTCTATGACACTTGCAAGGCAAATTTTGGAAAGGAATGATAGTGCCTAATTTGTGCGAGTGGATTTGAATATGCTAGAAAACACAGTATCTTCAAAGACATGAAATGTGCAAATAATCATTCAGTCCCTGTCTACAATGTAGATCGCATTGGTTGAATAAGTTGAGAAATGAGTTATAATGAACTAATTGAGGAAAACTCTAGTTGAAGTTTTGCTTTGTTTCAAAAGACAATGTAGTTTTGTTACAAAATTAAATGTTCTCTTCGCTCAACTCTCGTTAGTCTACCCTATTTCCGCCGCGGCGTTCTTTAATAAAAAAACTGAACTTTATGATGGGGCGTTCATTAAAGAGCGGCGTTCATTACAGGACGCCGTCTATCAAAGGGGCGGTGTTCATTAGAGGAACTACGGTATATTGTTCTAGGGCTTCACCAACTTCTTGCATTTACTTGCGACATCAACACAGCTATTACCTTTCTCTTTCAATAAAGATAAGAAGGCCATCAACAGTTCTGGTTTGCACAACATGATTGCTCATCACATGGTGTCTGAACAAATGCAATCCAACATCCCTGGAGTGGATATAACAAATATTTCTAAGAATCATATCCAAACTTGAAACATACGTAATTTTTAACGCATTAAACTGAGCATGGGTTAAAACATACTTTTTTATAAGAAAAAGTTTTACAAGAAAGTAGTGTTTGTCTGCTCAAAAGAGCTGAATGTTCAGTACTCGATTTTTGAGATTTAAGGATGTCTATAAGTGTGAATAACCAGTGTGTTAAATGGTATGTATGTTATTTTAGCTGCTCTCCAACAGCGTAACTTCTGTTGCTTACTAAGATCTATTATTGTTTCAAGTATACATGGATAATTTTCACTCTCCATTAATGTGCATGCGCAAAATATTGGAACTCAAGGATTTTTGCTAAGAAAGTTTTTATGCTGGATTTGTGAAAAAGTTAAGACATTTTCAGTAATGGAGCCGAAAAAAACTTTCCTTCAAAAAAACGTATAATTTATGGAACAAAATGAACAATTAACAAGCCTGCTTTAAATAAACATGGTCGTCATAAATGGGGGAAACCAAACGCTTTTATTTTGAACAAAGAAATGGTGTATGATTTGACATTACAAGTTGAGAAATCAACAAATATATTAAAGATAATTTGGCTTGTTGCCATTTTCGCTGTCTGCAATAAAACGGACCAGGCAAACATTTTGGGATTCAAATACATTAAGAGCTACAAGCCTTTCAACGGACTACATAGAGTAAAAACCCGCATAAAAGAGACTAGGATTTTCCTGAGCAGCGTGGATATGTGCTTAATTAGTGGAATGGTATTCTTAATGCCAGCCTGTAAGATTCTTAACAAGCTTAGAAGTCAGAATTCTTTCATAATAATCTTGTCATACGTTGTGAAACTTGAAAGCACAGACAGCCTATGAAAATATCTACTCATGAATTTTTAAATCAGACAGCATGAAATCCATTATAAAAGAACCATTCCCATTTCAGCCTCTTTGGGGCTCTTATTTAGGGGATTCAAATAATGAAATCTCAGCCTCAGGATTCTTATAAAAACAGGAACAGGCTCTTTTATGCGGATTTCTACTGTACATCAATTTGTGGCATGCACGTTATTGAAAATCATTAGAACTGTATCTTTAATGATTTTCAGTAATACACTAGCTACAGAACGGCGTATATAGTCTTTTGAAAGGTCTACGTATATGTAAGTTGTCGTAATACGAAATGTTAAAGTGAAGGTAAAACCTACCATATAGATAGGATAGAAGGATTCTGTAACACATAGGTTCTATCCAAATAGAGGAAAATGCTTCGAATCATGATCTATAAGATGAAATAAATTGACATTTCTTATCTTGCACACGTACTAAATTTGTAAAAATCTGCTATACCTATTCCACATAATTCCAAATTCTAATGTATACCCCAAGCTCCACATCAGGGATCACACACCACACAATTTAAAAATAATCGGTGCGTGCAATGTCAAATTAGTAGTTTCTTTCATCAGAGCTGAATTATATTCTATAAGCAGTAGCAGTCTAGCTAAAACTATTTATAGATTTCCTTTCATATTTCGGATACAAAGGGCACTGTAACAAATTGCTATACTATAGAGGTGCGATCAAATCAGATGATTTCCAACATGTTAAAGTCAAATTTTCAATTAGACTTTGCGAGCTCAGTTGTTGGAATCCTACTCCCCCTGGCTAAACAAATCAAGTTAATCGATATTATTTATGGTTCGTGCAGGAATTTGATAAGAACACTCAAGCAGTTTTTAAGGACTATGCAAGGACTAATATAAACAGTTTTACTGAGTATTGTGTGGATAGTCAGGAAGCCTAAAATTCCCAAGATGAAACATTTCTCAGTATATCACCAGTTTACATCTACGATCTTCTTTAAACTTTTGGATGTTTCTTATATTTTAAATTCTAGCACTTTTCACGGAGTTCAAGGATCTGCACGAACTACGCGTTACGCAACTTACCATTTGTCTGCAATGGTCTTCCCAGCAGCTGTTCAACTCATGACAGAACACGTCACTGTCCATAGCACCAGTGTAAAGAGTTAGGAAAAGCTAACACTACAACAACTTCCAGACTTGCTGAGATAATAACCGGTTCTTTTTTATGCATACTAGACTGAACACTGTTTTGTACATATATATTTCAACTTATGACTTGGTTTTCATGGAATTATAAAGGATAATGAAAAGGTTGTAATATAAGCAATGAGTCTACCTATAAAAATTCAAGTAAGACAAATAGTCAATGTGCTACAGGACAAAAATCTAAAGAGCCACATAAGATGGATTTTAAATGGGGTCAGGTAGGTGTTAGTACACTATTTTCATTAATAAACTAGGATGAAAGAAAAAGTACAAATAAGAGATGAATTTTTGGAGGTAATAGGGAAAAATAGTTCAGTTAAAGATCCATGGCAACAAAAGGCTGCACAGTCCTGTAGCAAAAACAGAAGATAACTCCTATAGCTACTGCTTATTTGAATATATGTATTTATTCTAAGCTGTAAATATGGAAAACATGAAGAAGAAAAGTTTGCTCATCATACTGGTGTTATTTCCAATGCACACTACAGGGGTGCACCAGGAATTTTCCAATGAGGGGAGGTTGAGGCTTTTAATGAGGGGACTTAAATATGGGTTGCAGGGTACAATAACTGCCAAAAATCTAGGGGGCTAGCATGTTCCAATTAGGGGGCTACATCCCCTCCTAGCCCTCCCATAGCCCCACCCATGGCACACTAAGGAAGAACCACTTCCATTTGGATGCTTACACTCAATTAGCTGCAACCTAACAACAAAATAACATACCATTCCACAACAGATCAACTAAACAATAAATAAGAATGCTGGAACAGTGATCTAATTAACTGCCTTATTGACTGACATGTTAATTAACTTACTAACTGCTTGACTGTCTAGCTGGCTGACAAATCAACTGAATGACTTGAGTGAAAAGCTAACCAGCCCATCCATCAACCAGCCAACTGAAGAAATCATCAAACAAACAACCAGTTGAATTAATCAAACATGATGCATTAAATTTCAGTTTGGTCCCTTAATATATAAATGATCAAAATACAAGCTTCACAGGATTAGCTATAACCACACCATCACTATTGCAATTTGAAAATTGGATGGAAAAATGACTATCAAGTCATAAATGTTGAAACATTAATCTTTTACAAGCAAGAACTCTCACTTGCAAACATATTCTGGACATTCACATTAGTTAACTGCCTTCAACTAGCAATGCATCAAAAAGTGAGCAAGCACAGGAAAATTCCCTTTTCACGAGTGAGCAGAAAAACTTATTGCAAATTCAAAGTCATGAAATGATGACCACATGTTGATGAAACAATTATATATATAAAAGTGAAGTGGTTCAATGCTGCTTTTCAATATGAAAGGGCACAAAATACTTTGAATGATGAGCTGGAAACTTTTACCACAAATATGTGATTGCCAAAAGTTTGCCACAGATCTTTGATATCTTGTCTACTATATTGATTTTGAAATAATGATGAAAAGAATGACACCCCAATGATCACCTAAGATGTCAAAAAAGATAACTACTAAATACCAACTAAAAATGCTAAACATGAAAAGGATATTGAACAAATTGATTGATATTTGACTTAACATGGATTTCACAAACTTCCCGTAGTTTCTCATATAGTACTTGAGACATCTTGTGAGAACATAGATTTTCCACAGCTTTATACAGTTCTTCCTGACTTGAGGATATTGATCGACTTGAGTGAATGGCATTTACAGCCTCTTTCAATTTTCCCCATGTTTCTTCTTTGTAGTTGTCAGGAAGATTTGGTTTCTCTAGATCAGCAAAATACCATGAAGTTTACACACAAAAATTGAAAAAAGTAGTCAACTACAAATAGCCACCTTATGCAAAATTCACCCTGTCTTACAAGGGCTTACATGTTCCATGGCATTACACAGTCCTTCCAGACTCATGACATTGCTAAAACATTTGCAAGTCTAGTTGTAGGAATGTAGGCTTACCAGTTCATTTGTGATCCATGGCCTATGAATTATCTTCCTCAACCTGAGGGCTCTTTTCCCCAATTCCCACAAGAAATTCCCCCCATAAAACATGACATCTTGAGAAATTAACATCAGGACCATACTCGTATATTCCTTCCTGTCCCACTTATTTAAAAGTAAAATCATAATTTTGATTCTGGGAGTAGATTCTAAATTGTGAAGAAAACTGCTGACTACCTCAAAAACTCACTTTTTATAAATAAAAACAATGCAAATGTTAAATAACAAAAGCAAACTAAATAGTGCAGAAAACCTGACTTTCCCAACAACCTTCGCATGCGTGTACTGGGTTTCAGTAGAAGCAAGATACTACTTATGCTGGGATATCAGCTATTCCTGAAAAAATACAAGAAGCTCCTATTTTTGTTAGCCAAACCAATGAGTGAATACTTAGAACTATTTTATCAAAGTCATAAAACATTTGCAATGATAATGATGCTTCTGTACCTGCACCTGTCAAGGGGTGAAAAAAGTTTAGCTTCTAGCAAAGCAACTTCAAATTAAGTTTTCCTCCCAAAGATGCACAAAAAAAATTTATTACTATGGTTTTCCTTATGTTCCCTTCTTGTCTCTCCCTTTTTTCTTTTTTTCTTCTTATTCTTCTTCATTTCATTTTATTTCATATATTTACCTAAAGGGATGGTAGCCCTTCAGTGCATTGGTGTTCAAAGGGCCCTCCAATAAAAAAATCATGATTAAATCAGCTAACAAAATAAACAATCTAAAATATTTAAAATCCTATTTAGAATCTCAAAGTCCTAGCTGCAAAAGCTGTACAAGTTTGCTTTCAGATAATGAAGTTTGTTGCAAAGCCACTTCATGCCTCATGCACTTTCTGCATCTCTGTTCAAGATTCTTAGGAGAAAACTATATCAGGTTTTCAAAATACAATGGAAGATTTATCCTCTATTACTTTTTGAAAATCTATAGTTTCAAATAGTCTTTTGGAAAATTTAGAATGACCTTCAAATTTCAAGTGACTTTGTAAATACATCTCAAAATCCTTGCATATGGTTAATTTCTCATGAATTTCTAATTCATGTTCAAAATAAAAAAGTTATATGAAATTCTATGCTAAAAAGAATAAATCTGCTACCAAGCAAAGCTAAGTCCAATTTCAACATTTTAGACATCACAAAGTGCCTACTACAGAAGCACATAGTGAGAAATACTCCATCGACTTTCAAACCTCAAGTAAGAAAAAAGTAGCATGAAATATTTAAAATAGCCCCTCAGCTATATCTGCTCTAGATGCTATAATTCACTATGGGAATCATGGAGATTGGATGTGCAACAAGGAAAACTTCGAATTTCAATATCAAACCCAGAAGAAATTTTATGATAGAGATGAAAAGGTAATCAATGTTCTGGAATGAGCTGGGGAGTTGTCAATCAAACAAACTCCTTGCAATCATTCTTGGCTTCTAGCAGTAAATATGATTATTGTGGATCCTTTTTCTAGCTTAACATTGCATTTTATTATCCAATAACTCTCTTCTACTGGGAAACATTCATAAAAAACACTCACCTTTAAAATTCTTGATCACAAGTTTTTTTGTCTGTGATGATTTTGCACCGTAACTTACACTATTACTACTTTTGCCAGTCTGGTGGAAATGATTATTCATAGCTAAGCCTGGCTTCATTTGATTGTTTATTGGCCTAATAATACCATTACTTGGAGTTGGAGGATGCGCACTGCTATTGCTTCCCTCCATCACAGTTAAATCGTCAATTCCACACTTCTTACTTTGGTCAATACATACAATGTCGTGGGAGTTCTCTGTCCCTAATTTCCTCTTTCTATCCCTTCCGTTGGCTTCGAATACGACACTACCGCTCTCTGCAGATTCATTACGTGGCGTCTCAGATTGTGTACCTTCTTGGTTTTGGTTCAACAGTGGAAGCATGCAACGAAAAGTACCACCAAATTCCTAGATATAGGCCTAGCATAAGTCTTGCCTCAAGACGGACAAAAAAGCCTCCGCATGTTAACCGCGAGGAGCTATGTATGTTCTCAGTTCGCACATAGGTGAAGCTAACTTCTACAAGGTTGGTAGAAGCTTTTTCCTGCTACTTTCTGATGACGAACAGTTGGTTGCTGTAAGCTTTCAATTATTCCAAAAAATACACATTGCTTGAGCATCAATATACGCTGCGAGGGCAGACCCTGCTCAGCTCCTTCCCAAGAGCCTTTCTTCGGAAACTGACCACAGGATACTCCCAGACCTAGGAAACGGGTTGGCACAAAGGGCACGTGATAAAGGACACTTGCCCACCGCACATTTTGCAAATGTTTGTGCAAAGTGCCTTTTTGCAGCTTACAGAAATATCTTTCTTTGCTTGTGAGGGTTACCCTTGAGATTTATGCCCCCCCCACATCTCAGGGAGCTCAGCAGGGCAGAATACGTATTATTAACATTTCTCTTGATTTTACATGGCTCTGCTCCAGCCCCATAGTTGTTTGAATTCATTTTTATTTTCAGCAACTATTATTCTTGTATTACTGATAAATATTTTGTGTTCTGAGCTTCATATATGCTATAATATTTGGTCTTTAAGCGGCTGAGCCCGGAGCTCCGGCATTAAATTAGCGTTTGACGTTTCCTAGTTTTTTAAACCAGTTTATTTGCTTCAAGTGCATCTTTATGCAACTATCTCTTTGTAAAACAGGCAAGCCATAAAAAAGTATCTAGTGAAAGTAGTTGCTGACAGAGTATGCCAAGACCAAGCATATTAAATCCAGTTTGCAAGCTGTGGTTTTCGCACTGAAGATCTCCTATGCTCAATTTACGTAAAGTGCCGCCCAACGCGTAAAAATGATGTGAGCAAATCCTATATTCCTGGGCTCCCGGAGCTTCAATTCATCCAGTTATGGGGGATTTGAGCACAAATCATATAAGTAGCAATTGAACTATTTATTGAAATGGTAATCTGAAGTTTGCAAAGAGAAATATCACAATATTAAACTGATTGTATTGGATTTCATAAAATGGCAGATCAAATTTCAGTTTCAGTTTAATCATCCAAGCCATCGGGGGGAATGGCCCCCCAAACGGCAATACTTCCCACTGCAGTCAATAGTTTTAAGAACCTTCTCACATGAAAAAGACTATGAGGGCCCCGCGCCTGGAATTCACATACCAATGCTAGCAGCCATGGGCGTACGAGGACGTCAAATTTATGGGAGCTGTAAATTTTCTGCTCAAAGTATCAAATAGATCTAGAGAGTAGGCAGAAAAGTTGCCCCAATTTCCTATTGTTCTATCAGAAAATTTGCCCGAGTGAAAAGAATTTCTGCCCAACTTGGGGGGCTGCAGCCCCCACTTCCTAAGCTTATGCTAGCAGCCAACCCTCCTTGGAATGTATGCAATGGCAGACTATGTGGTGCGCAAAAGCGCTCCCCAAAAATAACTTCAGTGTCTTCACTAGCAGACACTCTAGTCTGATAAGTCAAAGTTTTATACTTATGGATAAACTTATGAGCATAGATGTCATGGGCGTCGAAACGAGTGAATGTGCCTGGTCACTAAGTCGGAGATAAGCTCAAGCAAAAGTAGTGAAACAGGCCATTTTATGAAAAAAGTGGGGCATTGCCACCACACCCCCTCCGGTATCGATGCCCCTGTATATGTAAAGCTCTCTTAATAAACGGTGGACATGAATTCCTAGACAGAATTGAAACTTGCAGATAAGCAAATGGTTTTCTTCATACATCATGCTATATCTAAAAATCAAATTATCGTAATTACGCAACCAACTGGATGATCTATGATGATGATGTAATCGTAATCATCTGCGACCGGTGTATCTAAAATCTTTTACTATCAGCCAACTAAAATCCCATTTTAATTACGTAATTGAGCATCTAAACGATAAAACTCTGCTGCAGTTATAACTCTACTAATGATACAAATATATCATCTTCATTATGAATATTCTACAGATAATTCACATCTACTACACTGATTGATTGGTTGATAATAATCATAATAATAATAAGAGCTTGGTTAAAAACTCTACAAAGTACAAAGAGCAACTGAATACAATACTGCTCCACCCCTATGAGGTATGACATTAACTCAAATATGTAGCTATATACATACAACATATATAAATGCTAATTTTTAAAATGTTATGGGATGGGAGGTCAAGCTGTTTGCTCGTACACAGTATATACACTTACGAAAAACTCATGCCAAAAGATAGTGCACGTATTCTATTTATAAGAAAGTTCTGTCGGGCTCAGTACTGAAATTGTCTTAACTTGTTCATGATTCCAGAATTAAAACCTTCTATAGACTACCTTAGCAAATAATTTTCGATTCTGATACTCTGCACATGCACAATAGAAAGTGAACAAGCTTCATTTGCACTAGAAATAATGATAAATCTCAGGGCACAACAGAAATCAACCTGTTGGAGAGCAGCCAACATAAATCCAGAATTTAACTTTCTTAAATTCTTGAGCAGTCGAGCATTACTTTCTTATAAAAAACGTGTGTCAAAATTCATCCAAGAAAGAACAAATAGCCTTTGCCACTAAAGACGTATTAATTCCAAAATGGCATCAGTGTAACAGCACCATCGACTATGTTATAGCAGGGGTGATTTCTAGAAGTTTTAAAAAGAAGATCTCTAGGTGCAATCTCATAAAGTTGGTGTGGCATATTTTCAGCCACGCCCATATTTCTGAGGATAGAGACATGGAAATTTAGTATAATTGTTATATAATATAACTAATAGTTAGAAAGATCTCAATAGCCATACAGCAGTAAGGAAATTCGTCATAGCAACACAATACAAAACATAGACAGCAAGGTCAATGCACTTTGAAAAGCAAGAGTAATACAAAAATTTAGGGGGCTGAGCCCCCAAAATGAGCAAGAATTTAAACAAGGGGGCTCCACCCCCTAGTCTCCCTAGAAATTACCCCCGCGGTATAGCCTGTAAATCTTATCGTAAGACCAGTGCTGTAATAAGTATATCAGAGCCCGAGAAATCGCCTAAATTCCTACGTTCATGAATAAGTGTCCTGTTTTCGGTGATGCCGTAACTTTTTAAGCTCAACTTGATAGGCCGGCGGAAGCCTGAAGGTATTCGTGCTTTTACACTCATTTCTGCCTGTCACAATCTGACCAAACTGCTACCTTAACAAGACTCTCAGAGCATGTTTTTACTTCCTCATATCGAAATGTAAAACATGGCTTTTTGCTCATGGATTTGCGCAAAAGTATGTAAGTACGAGTTGCAAATCTATCGCAATCATAATCCGTAAAACCACGATCTATTGAGCATTGCTTACAAAACAAAAAAACCATAAAATCTAGCATTTAGCCAGTCCCTATCAAATAAAAACGAACCAAAATTAACGTCTACTCCTATTTTCAAAACAGTTCCTTGTAATATGAGGTTTCGCACAAATTTCGGATAGATACATGAAAGTGAAAAGGTCCAGTATGCGCCATGTTTCATCAATTCTTGCGCATCAAGTAAAGAAATATATCTGTAAGGCGCTTAAAACTAGAAATTTCATGGAGCTATAGACTATGTGCATTACCCTGTAGAACAGACTGGCAAGTGTTGATGGTAACGAGGAATATACAATAGCATTTACACCTAATGATCCCATTGATGAGCTACGTTGCCTAGCAAAATTGTTTTGTAGTACCGATTCGGGCAGTGGTGTGGAAGTAAATCGGTTGCTAGGGGGACTCTTTTCTTGTATTTATCTTTATAAGAAACTTTGAAGTCAGCCCATGTATTTATACAAGAAAATGATAATGATGTCCAGTAAACAACGTACTTTTACCACCCTATATCTTGTGAAATTACGATTTCTCGGCAGCTTTTAAAAATCTAAAATCGCCTTTTACAACATAATAATGATTTTTAGATGCTCTTATTTCCAAAAAATTGACAGAGTTGGGGGCTGGGCCCCCCTCAAGTCACAGCTAGGGGGATCCATCCCCTCCCAACCCGCGCTCCCTCTTCTACACCACTGGATTCGGGTGAAGGCAAAGATAGCACGATACAAAGCAAGGAACCACCTTATCTGGCATCACTGCCTTCAACAGTGTTCGATTCCCAAAAAAGCTGACAAAAACTATCGCAGCCCAGCTTCCGCGCCTTTGTTTTTCAAAGCGCTCAAATCATCTGTAGATGTTTCCATAACAGAGTATGTTGTTGCTGTTGCTTTTTGTGCTGCAACGCTCTGTCCACCTTGAACTTGATGGGGATCTTGGACACCCCCAACTTCAACGTTAGGTAGGCTACTTGTTGTCGTAACTTCGCCTGAAGGTGTAACCTGTATCAAACCACCAGGTAGCGCCTGCACGACAGTTGGTACAGTAGACACTTGGACAAATTGTACTTGAGATCCAATTGCAAGTGGCTGATGACTAGTAGGTGTGCCAACATTAAGAATCAATGGTCCTTGTGGTGTGATACCTGGACTAACAACAGTGTATCCAGCAGGCAATGCACCTAAACATGCAAAAAAACACCAAATAGCAAAATATCTAGATTATTAAAATCAGCATTTTGGCTGACAAGGTATGGGAAGTTTGGACAAACTACTTGGCAATTATCAGGTACCAAGACTATACATGCTCTACACCAGCAATAAGGAATCTATGGCTCACAAGCTAGATATGGCTCTTTTCAAGACTGCATCTCTGGCTTGCAGACATCTCTTAGCAGACATGCCTTCATAACATTGAAAAACAGTGAATACCTCCAGAACAGCCTTCCAAAGTTATCACTGGTATCATCTTCAGGTATCAAATAATTCGACAGAGCATTAGCCAAGTCAGTATCAAATGAGACAATTTTGCGGTCCCATGTGACACCAATATTCAATTGTATTCTTTAATGGAAATAGATTTTAAAACATGAAGCTTTCATGGCTCTCTCAGTCAAAAGGGCTTCTGGGCCTTGTACTCTATCCTCTCAGCAGAGAATGTAACAGATTATGGTTTTGGGACCCAACAATTACTAAGAAGTTTATCCAAACTTCCCAGCTAGCACATGGTATATACACACCCAAAGTACAATACATACAAGGCAAAGAAGCTGAAGTCACTAAAATGAATACCTGTGGTAGTGTGGTACTGCAATGCATCAGTAGAATTATATGGTGAATACACTCCAATAGAATCTGGCCATGCACGCTGGGCTGGCACTTTTTGTGGCTTTATTTTCTTCGCCCTGTTAAGGCTGGCATATGATGTATTAGTATCAAGCATTGGCTGGAGGATTCTTCGTCTAGCATTTATAAACCTAGAAATAAGATCATAAAACATATAAATTAGACAGAAGAATAGGAATACAATACACAGTAGTTCTAAGTTTCAAGCTTGTGTGCAATTGCTCAGTAAATCAAAAACAACTGAATGTGTGCTGCTTACCAGCAAGGTAGAAAATCACATAAAATTTCTAAACCTTGCTACAATTAACATGAAAATGCAGTGATGTATATTTAAAAAGGGTAGGTGGGCACTTGCAGCCCCCCCCCCCATAACTTCAGGCTTGCAGAATTTCAAAAACAATAATTCACAGGCAGGCCTAGATAGAATAGTAATGTGCCTGGGAACCTTAGGTTGTGGGAAAATGTGCCTGACATATACTTAAAGAGTTTTCAAAAATATACTTTTACAGTAACTATTGCTTAATTTTCAAGGACTACTGCTTAAAATTAAATAATTTTTAGGTGCTTGTGGCAGTATAGTTGCAGGCTAGTATTACTGTATTGTTAAAGCTAAAAAGTTAATGAAATTCCAACATCAAAATTTGTACCCAGTACCAGATAAAAGATAAAAGCATTTTCAAATTTAAGAGTTGTTTTAGTAATTAGACTTATATCAAAATGTATATCAAAGTGTGCCTGTTGATGCTTGGCATCCACAAAATGTGCCTGCGAGCCAGGTTCCAAGGATTTATCAAGGT
>WIPJ01001349.1:114486-132437 GCA_018155075.1 Cassiopea andromeda
CCCCCAACAATGTATAAAGTGTCCACCACTGAAAATTCCCAGAATTAATGACATGAACAAACTTAA
Organism: Cassiopea andromeda; assembly: GCA_018155075.1. Classification (NCBI taxonomy): domain Eukaryota; kingdom Metazoa; phylum Cnidaria; class Scyphozoa; order Rhizostomeae; family Cassiopeidae; genus Cassiopea; species Cassiopea andromeda. The sequence continues at coordinate 114,553 of WIPJ01001349.1, forward strand.
TAATCACTGACACAAAAATAGTTGGGTCATGACCTCTCCAAAAACAAATGATAGCTCACCAATTGTTTACTTGAAGTATTGTCAAATTTGTTTGAGCTGCAATTTGTCTTTTCTCATCTTCAGTTGGATATGGGTGCTAGATAAAAGCAGAAAAGGGTAAAACACAGCAAAAATGGTAAAATAGGACCATATGAAGGAACAATAAAGCACAGCAAAATAACATCACAAGGCAATGAAAAGGCAATGGCATTATGAATGAAAACAGAAAAGGAGGAGACAGTGAAGATCAACAAACAATTCTTAACTCTTTGAGAAATGCCATGATAGAAATTTCATCAAGTATCTGCCCTAGCTGCTGGCTATATACTATGCAACTATTAAAGGATTTCATGTAAATCTATTTCTGTAGTTGGTACTTAAGAGCTCAAAACACATTCATTTCACCTACCATGAGATGCTGAAATAGCCAAGCTTTCATGATATTTGTAGCATGTTTGGGGAAAATGCCTCGCTTACTGTTGCCTTTCTTTTTATCAGAGTTGACAAGGCCATTGAGTTCATCACTTGGTGATGTTGGTGTGGATGGTAAGCTATTGTCTGACATTTCTGCTGAGAGTGAAGCATTTGGTGTTGATGTATTTAGAGCCATAGCTGACTGAGTTTGTTGTGGCGATGATGGTTGGAGACTTACCTAATAAGAAAACAAAACTATTTATTATAACAACCAAATAATGCAAAAACTGGGTTTATAAGGACATTATGATTAAAATTCCCCTGAATTTTGACTAAAAAACATAAAGTTTCTGGAAAACAGCCTATTCCACCTGACCTGAGGGGCCAAAGATAAGCCCTTGATTACTGACAGCACCTAATTTTAGTATGGTGATAGCAATACTTTTGAATAGGGATTGCAAAATGATAAAATTTATCAACCTTGTTCTTGGATTGATAAAAATACAAAGTTAAAAACAAAACTGAGAAAATGACACACTGTAAATAGAAACTAAAAAATTTAAAAACTTCCAAGATGATTAATATGAAATATCTTCACCAACCTACATTATGAAAATCCTATGTTCCCTCTGACCATTACAAGTTTTCCTAACTTTCATTGAATGCCCCTGACCTAATCAAAATGGACCCTTTTCATGTCACTTCCTCTGACTATATAAACCCTGAAAGACCTGACTAATGATTAAATGTTATCTCAAAGTTCACAAACAACTTGGAGAGGGCAACAACCAAAATAGAAACTTTGTAGTCAACTATGTAAGCAGGCAAATCAATGGGAAGGCATTCAATTGAATAACCAGAAGTTTGTATAAATAACAACCTCATGTCTTACTTTGAATTGCAGGAAAATGTTCTTGCATTATTTAAAAGGATACAAAACAAACTATGGACATGTTGAAAACATTTCAATGTCATTCAACTCTTAATATGGACTTATAAAAAGCTCAGGCCTTTGCACACCAACAAAAACATAAAACAAAAAATGACCTCCATTTATACTAACAGGTCTGTTATTATTCAACTGCCCAAGATTCTGAGCTGGATATGCAGTCTGTGAATGTTGTACTTGAGAAAGAGTGGCTTGACTGTTGCTTTCTACAAAGTCTTCAGGTGGTGGTGATACAGAGTGAACATTCAAGGTCCTCATGAGGTTTTCACTGTTTAGCTTTCCTTTCAAGCAGGCAATGTATCTACTGCAAAAGTCTTTGCATAATTCATTCACTTTCTCCATCTCAAGCAAGTGAATTCTCAGAACTTGAAGAGCTTTCAGCATCTGGAAAGTTCATGGGAAATTCTCATTTGTTCATAATTTATTAAATCATAATGTAACATTCAAGTATGTTTCTATAGTGATATTGCAAAAAACATGCCAGAAGGTCATCATCATTTCCTAACTTCAGTAAAATTATTCCCATGCAAGTCACAATGCAACACAACTGAAGCTATTTTAACTTTAAGAGGTATTCATGTGATAAGTATGTCTTTAAAAGAATTGCATATGGTATCAAAGAAGCACTACAAAGTCCAATTTTACTATCCTTACATAACAGAGAAGTTCTCGACCAATATTTGCCTACAGGGAACTATAACGCCAGGGCTACCATCAGAATTTTGCCTGATTTTATGAGTTCTATGTTTTTCCATTTTATGTCTTTTGGGAGATCTGCTCCTGAAATTATGTCCGTTATATGTTCAATACAGAACACTGTGATGGGGCCATCCATAAAGGATGACTGTAAAAGGGGGAGGGGGAGGGGGTCAAGCACAATGGATACCCTTGTAAAAATAATCTGTTTTCCAGTAGAAAGTCTGGAGAGAGGGGAGGGGAGTCAATCATTGCCCAATAATATCGGTGTGTTAACTTTTGAACAGTCAACTCAAGACTGCACTTTAATGCCAAGCTTGCTTTGCAGTTGGTCATGTGGCAACACAGAGGTAACCCCATGGACATGGGTACCAGGGCCCCAGGGGTACATGTCCCCATTTTTCTAAAAGGTTTAGTAAAGTACCCCCAGCACAGCCTAGAGTGTCACCCTTTTTATTATTTTTCTGAATGCTTCCTACGTCAATGGGTAACAAAGCAAGTAAAACAGCTCTGAGGCAAAAACTGAGAATAGGATCTTTATAATACTATTCAACAGCTAGTACTCTAGAGAAGGGCCATAACTACCATCCTTTGATTGGGAGAGTGCCAGACATTTCTGCTCTGTAACAATGGGTATTGCCTGACAAACATTACATCCAAAGTTTCACAACAGATTTAAAAGAATACCATTGTAGCATTAATAAATGTAAGATAAAACATCATCTTTTCCAGCTAAGAAAAATCTCATACCCAAGTTGTACTTATAATTCCCAAGAGATGAATTCATTGATTTGCCAGAAGACCCTAATGTTTCTGAAAGTAGAGGCATGCAAACCCCACTATTGATACACACAACAAAGAACTTTTGAGGAATAGGAAAGGGAGAAGGGAGGTCTGGGGTCTTGCCCTCAGATAAATTTTTCAGGGCCATCCTATCTAGAGCATTGGAAAATGACCCTTTGCAACATGGGATGACAGTTGTTATCATAATTGATCTCAGTAACCAGAAAGAAAACTGATCCCGTAACCAAAAAATGAGAGGCAACAAGTTACGTTGACACTTCCTTTTCCTGCCGTATGCCTGTAGTCTAACTCTAGAAACAAAATCTCACACTAGTGAGCCAAAGGAGAGATAGTCTACACTGGGATGTGCATCAAAATTCAAAAATTAACATCATGAGGGTACCATTATTTGGTGCTCTAGAGTAGGCCAAAGAAATATGATATTCTTCATAAGAAAATAAATAGAAAAAGGTTGACAGAATGACAAACATACTAGCTGGTCGGCATCTGCATCATCTGTAAAGAATGGTTTCCCTTCTTTTGCTTCCTGGGTAATAAATGCTTTTATTTCCTGGTCAAATGCTTGTGAGTTTACAGCATCCAATGAGTTTGTGGCAAATTCACATTTTTCAAAGACTTTAGTTAGCAATGGGAAAAGAGGGTGACGATAGACAAGCAGTTTCTGATTCTCCAATACACCCAGCTGTTGCATATCTGCTGCTTGTACACCAAGGAATTGGCCCTCCTGGGTGATCCTCTCCACCTGACGCTGAAGAGAAGCAACATTTCCAGTTGCTACAAAGGACTGTTGACTTGGGGCAGATGAAATCTGGCCAAAGGAGTGAGATGCTAAGGGTCCTTCCATCTAGGCAAATAGAAAATGAATAAAATGTTGAAATAGTACCCAACAGGAATTGCAAATGTGTCAGTTGTGCTTAGAACAAAAAAAATATCACCCAACAGGAATTGCAAATGTGTCAGTTGTGCTTAGAAAATATCATACATATGCTTAATGCTATCTACAAAATATCTCCATCAAGAATACAACCACTTTATACACCAGGGACATGGGTGTTTTTTATAAGAAAAAATGTAGAAGAAAATTGAGGCTTAAGCAAAAAAGTGATTTTCTTATTAAAAAATTGTGTATTTAGCCTTTGGTCCACCACTTTGCCGAGAACTTGCTGACTCAATGGCACCTGGGGGCACTTTGCCTCCCTTAATATCCACTACTGGTACAATAAAAAAAGTGAAACAGCTTTCCCTTGGAAGGAAAATTTCTGTGTGGTCAAAATTGCACCATGCAATGTGCATCATGTATGAGTCTATTCTCATATTGCTATTTATATCTCTCAACTCATTACAAACCTGGTTATCAATAGATAATTCATCATAATCACAATCTGATTCAAATTTACCACTGCATATTTCAGGACTTGAGATGAAAGTGATATTTTTCTAGATTTTCATAAAGTAGAGGGGAGGTAATAAAATGACCTACTGGAAAAATTGCAACAACCCTGAAGGACATAGAGGAATTGTTGATCCCACCAGATAGTGTTAAGCAAAAATTGGATGGAGTAGTCGGCAGTGTTCCACCTGACAAGGGTTGTAAATTACTTGATGGAGAGTTGACTCATGAATAGTGGGATGAAAATAAAAATTTTGCTGATAGTGATGATGCCCACATTTTGCTAAAATGGGGGAGTTCATTACAAAATGCCATAAGGGGTGAAAAATTTCAAAAAGTAATATGACTCCCCCAACAATTACGAACAAAAGACTACCTACTGATTGTCAGTAATCGCATGTGTTGAGTTGCTTGGTTTGCTTTTGCATATACTTATTGGGTAATAACGTGGACATACGTCTGACGTAAACAATGTCACGAAACTACTTTTCCCCATTAGGTGGGAAGACCAATTGGAACGAACGTGATGCAGATCTACAAACAGCAGAGTAGGCACTTCCTAATATATGCTCTAAAGTATACGATGCAATGTGCATTATAAAGCTGATAGCCTAGTCTCTGATATCAACTTGTTGAAACGGCTAGGATGTATTTTCTGAGATAAATGAGCATCAACAATTGTGTAAGGTGACACCAACTGGAGAAATAAGAGCAACTGTTGGCTCTAGCTGTTTAGGTCGTGCATAATATGGAAATGTGCGATCAATACAATAACTTCCTTTTGGGCATCAACAGACAAATATAAAAGATTGTTGTGCTGAAACCAATGGCCAAGAAGGTTACTCTAATTGGCCTAAACTTGACTGACCTTCCGCCACAAAGCAACTTCGCGCGTCCATGTTGGTTAGGATGGATATTCTTGCATTGCAGCATTGCACAAAATGAGGGCATACCCGCTATGCTCAGTAGAGCTAACCACATGTTCTTTTATTGTTGTAATATGTCGTTAAGGACAACCTGTTATATCTTGCCTAGGTGATACAAGAGGATGATGAGAAATAGATCAATTTTGACTGGCAGCTTACCTCATGTCACTCTTCGTCAAAATTCCCTTGTCCTAAGACGCTTTGAAAACCACTTCGAACGTTTGACAGGCGAGCCTATTCAGTATTCGTTCGTTGGCCAATCACAACTCTTCCATTCTCCCATCATAATTATTCCGTATAATTTATTCTCTAAAGTTCATGTGCTGGCTGTCAGCTAGAGAGCGTGCGGAGGAGCAAAACCGTCATAAAAGCAACTTCAAGAGTAACGCTTATCCCTATGGGAAGTGCTTAGTTTTTAGATTTAGCTACAAAGTGCATTTTAACATCTGCCTTTACATGTACAGAGATATCACCTGCAAAGCTCTAGCATGTAGTGCGTGCAATAATTGTTAATGTGGTCTACTGCATGAAGTTGCTATTCATTGGTCGGCATGAAGTCAAATTCATAAGCAACGCTTTTGCCGTTTTGACAAAGGGGAAAGCAAAAGTCACGAAGATGATTTCTTACTGTTTGAACATAAATCTGCTCGCAAAATTTGGCTTCTCATGGTGTATATTCAAAGTTTGCTTTCATTGCAATGTTGAGTGGAAAGTTCAGTCGTCTGGCCATCATGTTCAGCGTTGTTGAACGATGTTGAGTGATCTTCATAGAAGTTTGATCTTGGTAAAAAAAGTTTAATCAACAAGATTAAGCTTCTGCTGTCCTGAGCAGGGACACATGCGCATACCAGGGGCAGGTAGGGGCAAGGCTTCCTCTGAGGGCTTCATCTATGTATATGTATGCTCCTCCACATGGATTGATTTTGGACTTCAAACTTCTTCTAGCAGTAGAATCCTATTTTGGTGGTCTGGGGGCGTGCTCTCAGAAAAACTTTCATGAACCAAACTGTCCACAGTGCCGGAAAATGCCCTCTCAGAAGATTGAAGAGATGGAAAGAGTTTAGTATGAACGGCAATTCTGGCCCCTCCTGCCCCCCAATGGATGAGAGCAGGGGGCAGCTGCCCCTTCTACCCCCCAACGTAGACGTCCCTGGTTCTGAGGTGTTGTTGAGCGGTATTTAGTAGCTTGGCCGTGCAACTAAACAAGTTCAGTACACGCATGCTCATACGTGTACTCCTAAGTTTTGCCTCCAAAACATATCAACATTGAGCAAAATATAAGATGGTGAATGCCAACGTAGGGTTGTAGCATTCTTTTTCTATTGTTAGGAGCATACTTTTCTTTCCACTCCTTTAGTAAATGTGCATAATTACGAAGTTATTCAGCCTAAACATGTTTTATGAGAGGGGGAGCTCAGCCTCCCCAAAATCTTTGATAATTTGAAAAAGGAGGTTCAGCCACCATGAGCCCCTTGACGACACCCTGGTACGTACCTCACCATGAAATAGGAAATAATATATTGAAAAGCATCGTTCGCTTCAGCGAATATTATTCGTACGCAAGTTCTTCTTTTCTGGATAGGCAATTTGACTCCCATATTCTTCCAGATTGATAGGCTTTAATCATAACACTTTTCTGTTCAGCCAGGGTACATTCCATGCTAATTCTAAGCAGGAAATTTTTACAGTATTTTGTTACTACTGCATGTCAGGGCTTACTTAGAAATGGTGCAGCCTAGCTATCCTCCGAAGCGTCGTGGTTCCTTTATAGGTTGGTTAACTTTACTAGTATTTTCAATGAGCATGTTTGAAAAAGGCACAATATTCATTGATGGTGTCATTTATTTTCGTGTTTAAGGATAAAATGTGTTGGGGAAATAATACCTATGCTACTAGCAGAAAAAGAGGGTGGTTTGGAGACCTGGTGGCTAAACTCCCTGAAAATAGTTTTCTGGCCACGCCCTTCAGACTGTTAGAAAACGTAGGAAGCAACTTCACAGTATATGCTGCTTTTTATCAGTCAGAAGGGGACTTCGAATCATAATCCAGCGATTTAATATGCCACTATTCTGTAAGATACGCTAATGCATTCAAAAATTCAATAGTCGAAAGAACTTTCTGCGACCAATTCGTCGAGACATGGTAGATTTTCTTTCTTTTGCCAAGGAGCCATTCTGTACGTTCCAGAGCATGGTGTGCCGAGGGGTGGAAAAAAGTCATTGTTGAAGAGTCTAGTATCGAATTAAAGTGGTAGTATCGTGAAAGTAGACAACCTAACTAGGGTAACAAAAGATAATTAAATCAAAAGCGCGATTTTTACGGGTTTTATGGCTTCATGAAGTTGAGGATTGCTACGTACGTCCATGTCGTAAATGTTTGGCAAAACAATTGTCAAGGTTTTCAGAAAAATAATCTGGTTTCAAGCAATAATTACGCATCCCTTTTAGATCTTGTAACATATTCGATCTTCAATTTTCTACTACGTACATACAAGTACTATATTGTGAAAAAATATTCCCCTTATTAGCCAACATTATAACTATCTATTATGATAAATAAGCATGGGAGAGGACTTCACAGTAATAAAGGTATTGCAAGGAAATCTTCCTTAGGCCCAAAAGAAGATTGGTTCTGAACATTCTTCCACAAAAACACAGAAGCTTGGGGTTGAAATTTTATAAGACTAGAATATCCATTATTCTTGAATTATATTATAAAAACCTGCTTGAATCTATTAAAGACATAGAAAAATTGATTGAAAATGTAGTGTTGACCCTGATATTTGCATGACTTTGACAGTTGATAAGTAAGTCCACCAATAACTTACACCTAAATGATATTCTGTGTGGTTCGAATGAGCTTTTTCTAGTGTACCTACTAGTTGTGGCTGATGTGTATGCCTAGAGCCACATTATTATAATCCACAGACTTCAGAAAATCGTATTTAGTTTTCAGAAATAAATAGTAAATTTGTGTAGTATTTACAAATTAATGGATGTTCTGGAATATGAAATTTTCCGGTGCAAAGCCACAAGAGAAGTTACATTTGAGAGTTTTTCTACTTTTTTATGAGAAAAGGGCATGATCCAAATAATTCATCGTAAAACTACAACACTATTTCCAAAATAAATGCATCTAGTGTCCTTACTGTTGATGGTATCAAGCCTATTTGGAAAAACCAAGTGTTGCTTGTCGTAATCAAGCTTGAGTCAATGAAACGCTTCTCCACACAGTTGGCACAGTCATGAGACATAAAGAAGCACTTCGCCCACATTTCTCAGATCTGTTGCATACACCAGAATTGGCAATTTTGGTATTTTAGTTACATGCAACTTGTTTCGCATATCTCACTTTCAAGTGATTGTCTAGGATTAATCGAGAGCTTTCCCGGAATCCTTCAATTAGAATCAATTTGAGCTGTAATATGCCAGAGGTAGTCAATTTTGGCCATTGCACCAAGATATGATGCTTTGGGCCTAGTCTATCAAAAATAATATTTTCTAGTTGTTCGAAATGTGTATGAAATTGTGCATCTTAGAAGATCCCAGAAAAACCCATTGCTTCCCTGTAGCTAAGAAATTTCGAAAACAGTAGCTTTTGTAACAAAGTATACAAAAATGATACCTGAATATAATCTAGACCTCTGAAACCGAACTTTTTGCAATTTTTCTTTGTTGCATCACAGAGAGCTAAATATTTGGCTTCTAAAAAGCACTAAAGTGGTTTCAGGCCATTGTTTTCAATTGAGAAATTGCAAAAAGTGATGTTTGGCCTATGTGCCCAAATATAGAAATTTGGACCTAGTCCAAAAACGTCACATTTTCTCATTTTCATTTTTTTGATTGCAAAGAGCATAAAATGTCACTTCTTACATCATCTCAACCAATCCTTAACGATCACTTTTCACTAAAATATGACACAATAGAAGTTTCTAACCAATTGGAATAAAAATGATAATTTTGGCCTAGACCACCAAACTTAAATGTTATCATTTTCCCACTCAAAACATCATATAATGCTTGAAATTCTACTTCCAAAGAGCCCTAAATAGGCTTCAGGCAGTGATTTTTACCAGAGATATGGACTTTTTTCCAATATTTGCCCATCTAGGCACACTGTGCGGACGGAACATTAAGACTTTTTGTTTCGCTTGCTACATGAAAGTGAAGAACTATTTTGAATAATTGATACATGCTGGTTGTTGGTTAGTTGCATACAAAGGATATTATAATATACTAAATAGGAGTTGATCAAGGGGTAATATATGGCCATTCAAAATAAATGTATTCCAGACGGGACACTTTATGGAGTAGCTCTAAAGTATATATATATTTCTTAGCACACACTGGACAAATTCGGGCCTACAAATACTTAACTATCGCTGGAGGCTTAGTCCTTGCTATGACGCCAATTATGAGAAAATTGTAAGGATAGGAATGAACTTTTAAATGGGGATTTTTCAATCTAATAGCATATAAACTAGCATGATTGGCTACAGTAAAATTTGTAGTTCTTACTTCAATCCTTGGATAAAGCTTGCTAGCTTACATTCTGATTTCAAAAACGGTGATCATAGCAAGAAAAATGTTCCAGATAATTGAATTATACTTGAAATGTAGCACTGTAAATACCATAGCTACCTTGGACAGTTATTTTCCAACTAAGTTATTAAATAAAGCTATTTCTGGAATTTATGTGATTGTAACTACACAATGTTGCAGTCACTAGTTCGAAGGGATACGTTGATTGGTTCTGCACTCCTTTTGTAATAAGAAACGAAATTCCCCATCAGCCTGGATTTTTCTTAGTAAGTTCATCAAATCTAGCCTTTAAATGTTTCTTAAATGCTTGCAACTTCCAATAATATTACTAATGCAGATTTGGCAACTGTTGTGCAAGAAATAGGACGCTAAGCTTTGTGAGGCATGTAATGGATGTTGCTTCTATTTTCCTTTTCTTTTGATTAAAGATTTTCTCATAGAAACTAATTTTCCAAGCTATTTTTTCTTTCTACCTTGTGCCTAATTTCAGCCTCATGTTTCTTATGAAAGGAAATGTGTACCATCCACCCCCTGTTCTTGCATTTTGCTTGTGTGAGATGTGAGGTTGCAACGAGTGATTCTTATAAGCATAGCAACGCATACTTAGTAATCATTCACAAAAGTAGAACTAAGCACAAAGCTATAACTTACCTCTGAATTGATGTCAGTTCATAGATGACAGAATGAAACAGGCAGTCTGACCGCTGATGGCGTTATGGAGGCGAAGACCTAGCCATTGACTTGTTTTGCGGCCCGCTATTCAACCAATTAAATTACGCATAATAATTTGTGTAACTTGAAAATCGAGAAACACTTGATATTCAAGCAAGGATGGATTATATCAATATGTTACAACAGAGTTTTCATGAAAGTTTGCTCTTTTGATTAAAGAGTAATTTCCAATACGTATTCATTCGTTGAATAGGCAATGATCAAGATGAGAGCAAGACAACGTGGCTTGTTAGCTTCAGGTGCCTTTTGTCAACAAATTAAAAAATATATCGGAATAGGAAAAGAAGACGAAAGCAATGACTTTGAATATCGAAGAGCGTACACATCCAGGGGCGTAGCCATTGGGGTAGCCATAGCTTGTCGACACATTTACCGAATGTCAATAGTGCTCGTCTGCACATTTGTCAATAGTGCTCGTCAATGTTACATTGCCGATAAAAGTCGAGGAAAGTCATCTTTTTGGCAAATGGGGCTCGAATGAAATCTGTTTGTTAGAAAATTGAGGTTGTACACCCCACCAGCAATTTGCTAAAGCTTCGCCCCTTTACACATCAGTATACTTTGGACAACAACGAGCAACATGAGCTGCGGTAATGCGGATTTGATAGACATTCTGGTCCCTGTGGAAAGACGAGTATACCCTCTCCCCATACAGAAAACAGTTAAATTATTTCGAATTATTTCTTTTGTCTTTGCTTAGCGTATACTAGCCTCCAAGCAGTGCTGGAAATATAAGTTAATTAGGAAAAAATCAAAGTCATACTAACTGGTATCTATGACTGCAATTTGGAAATAAAGTTGTTTGGTGAAGTACACATGTTCCTTCTTTGAAGCCTTCCTACGGCTAAGCGACAACGCATCTGAAACAGAGGCGAAGTTATGAGAACATGATGGAGGAGTGAACAACTTTTATCTGTCGGTAAAGACGACTTCTCTCAAACTAAACTTGTCCACGAAGAAGTATCGACTAGCGCTATTGATGTACTGCAAATTTGTAGACAAGCCAACTGTTGGGAGGGGGGGGGCTCTGATTTCAAAGGTGCACATATGATTTCAGAGCGATAGTTGCAATTGATTCCTAATATTGCAATTTTGAAATAATCTAAGCCAAAATTCTTCAGCAACCTCCACTATAATAATAGTGGAACTCGATTTTAGATGAGGAGGGGAGGAGTGAATTACTACTATCTGTTAGTTTTCTACTTAACCCTATAATGCAGATGGAGAGAAAATTTTGCCTTAAAAATTTACCTAACACATCTACTGGTAGAATCAAAATAGGTGAAAGAATTTGAGAAAAATACCAGAAATGAGTCCTGCATCCCCTTTTTATCTGGTATCATTTATGCTGCCTTGGACATTTAGAGAATGTGTGAGCCCAAGCATCATTACTGGGAATGCCGAGGAACTTATCTGCTACCAGGGACATCATAGGGTTAATTACCAAATAGTTGTTAGACAGTTCTTCCACCACTCAGTTAGGGGATACTCTATGGTTATTGATGAAATTTTAAACGCCTAAAATAGAATATGGAAAGCTCGATACCCTGACGTTGCCTGGAGTTGGAAAACATGTATATGGCTTGAAAATATGTTTGTTATTCTCAACATTTACTACATAGAGGATCAAACTTTTTTGTCCAACAGATGCTATCATTTGATTCAAAGCAAAATGAAGACATTTATTTACGTTTTTGGTACCTTGAATAGTTGCTTCTTCCTCTACAGTCTACTGGTTCAGAAAGCAAGCAAGCGCTTTTGCAATCTTGGCTCTCCAGAACAAGGCTATGCCATAATAACTCAATACTCAACTGGAGTTGGAACGCTCTCCTAGAATGACCTCTGTTTGGTAGCATAATGAAATAGACAATACCAGTATAGTAAAAATTTTCGGAGGCCAATAAAATGCTAGGATGTTCTTACTGGTGATACAGGTCTAGCTAGTGGTGCAGAGCTAAATTAATACTTTGAGGAGGAGAGGAAGGGGTTCAGTTTGGAGATGAACCAGGAAAATGGAACAAACTTTGATGCTGCTGTTGATATTTTATAATGTTATTACTTTTGCTGTGCGATGAAGTTCTAAAAGCAGAAATGAAATTAACTGAGAGACGGAGTTCTGTGCAGATTCTCTTCTGTATAAACCTATTCTATTACATTACTTTGCCATTCTTGCGATGTTGTTTAGAAAGACTAAGGGGTTTAAGTCCCTAAAATTGTAGGAAAAATAACTAAGGAGCATGAGCCCGAATGAGCCCCCAAGCTCTACCCCACTGGGTTTAGCTCAAAGTACTTTCAGTACCAAATGAAAGCTTGGTCACTGCAGATAAAGAAAAGAGACTTATTGCAAATGATGACTACTCAGAAAATCTGTGTAATATTCGTTATCTAGATGTTTGATTAAATCATTTTTTCATATAAATTATGAAATGCACCTATAGAGGATGCATAGTATTAACACAAAACCTACAAATAAAATCATACAATTGACCACCCTGTTAGCTGATATTCAATTAACAACAATAACAACACAACTTTTACATCAGCATTATCGTATACGTAGACGATAGCGAAGGGGACACGATTACGGGTCATTCACCAGTTACGCAACGCCAAATTTAATGCTTTGAGACCCTCCTTTCCTATCTGACAACGCTTCGTACCATAACTTTCTACATGGACCAAATAATACAGTAACAAGCCAATATACCCTCTTGCCAAGCTATAGGCGTTATGCAACGGGTGAACAACTGTATTACACAAAAACTACGATATCATGGCTTAAGTTTGCAAATTATTGTGGAACAGCGTTCGCATCCCTTCTTATTTATTCATATATTTACAAACAGATGATAATAAAACACAAAAATAGCTCGTTCTATTCTATTACTTCCGAATAAATGGAAATACTTGATGCAGTGAAGGTAACCAGAAACGTTAGGGAAAGAAGCAAGTACTTCATGTGCGCCAATAGTGAAGTCCGTTGTGCACATGCAACACAAAGCATTGATTGATGTAAAAAACAAGCAATAAACAACTTTCACATGTCACGTGACCACTATGTGGTGCAATTTCTGATTGGTTAATTTCAACCACGGGTTAAGAAACGGGAGCAAAATACAACGTAGTGAAGTCTGTGCTGTTGACCATGGATGAGTGGAGGCAAAATCAAATCAGAACCAACTTTATTGTATTGACACTAAGCAGCTTTCATTTAGAGAGCATGAATGTTTAGTAAGAATGTCAGAGATGATAACACATTTCATTCAAGAAGTAGCAACGACAAAGAAGCCAGTAGAGACTCTTGGTGGATCACACTATCATTTGCTTAAGATAGATCACATACAATTCTAATCTTTACTCTGCAAACAGAAAATACATTCATCATTACTACCAGAATTTCACAAAACCACATTTTATGTTCACAGATAGCGTGTCTCTTCTCTGATACTTGCCTTCTAAATGATATTAGCCAATCAGAAATAAAATTACATAATGGACATTTGACAAGTGAAAGTTGCCTATAGCAAAAAGGCAGAACCTCAGTCCCTGTATATGATGCTACAAGCACGACATACAGTCAACATAATACATAATGGACATTTGACAAGTGAAAGTTGCCTATAGCAAAAAGGCAGAACCTCAGTCTCTGTATATGATGCTACAAGCACGGCATACAGTCACTAGACAGTCATATCAGGAACATCTTTTATAGCAGTTTCGTTCACAACAAGTGGGACAAAGGAAAGTATGAAATATGTATCAGTTTGACTATACCTGAAGAAACCTCATGCAACTTAAAGTTACTACTTAAATCACCTGAGAAAGGAAGGAAGAGGAAATTTCGAATAAGAGAAGTTAAAATTGTAGTAATACTTGTGAGTAGGGTAATTATTAATTAGCCTTATTGGCATTGCTACAAAAGGCTATTGAGTGTTTGTAAACAGCTACTTAGTTGAAAAAAACTATTCATACTAACTTAACAGGAGTAAGAATAACTCTAGAGGACCACTGACAAACTAATTGTAGCATACATAGCCTAGTTTACCCATAAAGACAAATAATCAAATTTGCATGAAGCCTTGGCGTTACTGAATACCCATAAAAATGCCACAACAAACTTGAATTAAGGAATCATACGCCACGTCCAGTGGAAAAGTGTATAGGGTAATTAAATTGATCCATGGGATAAAAATACTGATTATTCTCAAACAGCATCTCTTTCGACGACGTAGCTTTTGTGCGAATTTTTTGGAGTTCCTCGTACGGGGTTTCGGTATTCTGGGCCTAATTCTTTATCATCTTCGATCCAACAAACAATTTTGCCATCCCATCCTGGGAGAATATCGTGGTCAGATATGATCTAAGAAAAAAATTAAACATGTAAGATTCAACTCTATTTTACTATACTCTTCTTTACAGAAACGGTTAATTTCAATTCAAATTCTCAAGTACCAAAGCTAACGTAATCCTAGCACCAACTAAAGTATGCGAGCCAAAGTTATAGTCTCAAACATGACCTTTTCTATAAAATTTCCTTCCAATGCAATATCCTAAAGTGTACTCTCAAGTGCCAAATAAACTGGGGTCCTAATAAACTGGGAGGTCGGAAAAAATTCTGAAATTTAATACATGGGGGTCAAAATCAACGGGGGGTCGGATCTGAGTTGGAAATTGGTCGCATATAGTAGTAGCAAGGACGGGCACGAAAAGACGGGTTTGTAAAAAAAGTCAATTTCCTTAAAATTAATAAACGGGGGGTGATAATAAGGTTTGGGGGTTGGAAAAAATTAATAAGCGGGGGAGACGTTTATTTGGCACCTGAGAGTATATTGCACTGATAAGGGTCCGCACACCAATTTTGAAGGCGAGAGGAGGACTGGGAATTCAAATTGTCCTTTGGTTTGTACAAACAAAAAGTTTACATGCTTTCATAACATGAAGCACAGTAATATCTACGCTATATAAAGGAAATGTACAGTCACTGAAGCATAACTGCTCAACAGAATGTGTTCCGCAATCTGAAAAAAGCCACCTCTCAGAGTCAGGGCGGGGAATACAACAACATCTTTCTACAGTGAATACCATATTCTTTGTATAATACCTATGCCATATTGCAAAAGTTCTAGTTGAGACTAGTTTCACTGTAAGATAATCTGATCTTAATATCTACATATAATGATATGAGGTTTTGCCTCAAGGAGAGGGTAGGGGCTGCCAGGTCACCTCCATACTTCAAGGCCAACCCATTAGAAAAAGGCCAAATTTGGCAAAAACCAAAAACGATGCAATAAGACAATAGAAATTTGAAAACGAGACAAATAATGATGGCATTTTGATAAACTATGTAAAATGGGCATTGAAGCGAAGAACTATGTGAATGAATTATCAAAGGGTTTGTACAAAGTTTTGACTAAGTATAGCAGTGCTACGTCAAAGTTCAATTAATCAGATTTTCATTTTGAGTTAAAATCATCAATCAGAAGGCATTACGTTCTCTAAAATAACAACTAGGTGTGCATGTTTTGAAAAGGCTAAATTAGGCCGAATTCTTGGTCTAGACAAAATGACATTCTACATGCTAAACGGAAATAAAAAAGGTCAAATTTCAGAAATTTGACCTCAAAATGGCCAAACTGGCAGCATTGGAGAGGGCTATGCATATTCCAATCATATTTGCAAGGGATAAACAAAGTCTGAAAATTGATCACAAGAAACAAAAACTTACTTCTTCGCGAACACTACCAAAATCAGGGTCAACTGATTTAAAGAAATACCTATATGAACCAGATCTGTCTAACAACATTTTAAAGTCGTGTAATGTGATTTCACCGAGACTAAAAGAAAAGGAGCAAATGTGAAGCTAGATCAACGACAAATTCAACAGTTTGAACTGGTAAATTGCACAGAATGAGATATTTACAATGGAAATGGTCGAACACCCCAAATAAGATAGCTAATTTTGTGACTACAATTCGAGCAAATACGTCCTCTTACCTGTTATTTATAAAGGCTAAGTATGGAGTGACCGATTGATTTACAAAGTATAATACTTTAGTTCGTTTCTGAGACTTTGTGGATCCAAGACCATCAACAGATCCATCTACAAGAAAGCAATGACGCGTTACAGAAAGGCAATCATTGACTGCAGTGGGAAAATAATGCCTAAAATTATTAAATTGAATTATACTTGATCCAAAAAGCAACGAAAAGATCGGCTGCTAACCCGTAATCAAGGGCGTAGCCAAAGAGGGGTGCATGCGGGTGCCGCAATTCCCCTGAGAATATAGCTTCTAGGCAAGTTGTTAATTTTTTTCACGGCATTTTAGCATTGTTTCGTGTGTTTCTATTTGGAATGCTTTTCCATTGGTGTATTCCTTCGTTCTTCCTCGACAAATTTTCGGCAGATAAACATTCTTTCTCAGTAAATTGGGATTATGCATCTCTCCCCCTCCCTAATAATCTCTCTTAGCTTCGCCTCTGACTACAAATTGCCAGGAATAGGCTCCTCCATGTTCTTAACCCAATAGTAGATACTGATCTCCATGAGAATCATGCCGTACTTATAACTCTACCCTCTAAGCTGATTTTAAAACCAAATGCAAATGTCAATTGATGGATAAAAAGAAAAACAATATTCACATAACCTGCGAATATTAATAGTCGCTCATTTCTTATTCTAGATTGAATCTAAAAAGATTTTTGTTTTCAACTGGGAATGTTCCTTATACATTTGCCAAGAAATGCATCAGATTTTTGTAAAATTTATGTAAGTGAGTAGATCAATAGCATTGACGATGAGAAGATAGGCTCTACAACACAAATCCTGTTCAATTCACGTTGGAGAGGTGGAAAAAACAGCATTAAAAAGCAAGGCATTCCACAAATGCAGACTTTCACAGAAGTTAGAAAGTCATAGATTTCTTACTTAGAAAATTACTCTTTGAATCACTTGAAGATGGTACGTCACTTTGCTTTAGCTTTTCTTTTGGTGCCAAACGAGTCTTCGATGATCGTTTATCCGGTGGTTTGAGCTAAGGAAGGAAACATTTTTGAACGATAAGAAGGTACACAGAATCAAATAAGTACTGCTATTCATATCTTGTCAAATAGAAATTTGGCAAGGACCAACACAGTAATGTTGAGGGAAAGGATGGCGATGGTGAGGATAATTGTCAAAAACGTGTTGCAAAATCCACATCATAAGTTATTGGTAAAGCTTTATTCTCTTTATCAATGGTATGTTAGCTGCAAAGGTCTCTAGTAACTTATGATAATACCATGATTCTCCGCCTATAAGGCCAGGGCTTACCTGTGTTCGCAGGGCTTTTTTGATGGGCGTATCTGCGGGGGGGCTTCTCCGCGGAGGGCTTATACGAATTCTTATACGAATGATC
>WIPJ01001351.1:12028-33225 GCA_018155075.1 Cassiopea andromeda
CATATGTCTCATTCATTTTTAAAGATTTCAAAGATTTTCCTTCTGATATTCACAGGCGTAGCCAAGGTATATTCCATTTCTGGGAGGCTTAGTCCCAGGGTTTTAAATCCAAACAAAGCAGAATTAAAAGACGCCAAATGTATCTCTTTAATCAGTATTTATTGTTGCCAAGCTTTGCTTCATGTTGACAACAAGTTGCTAGCCAGCTCTCTATATCATATACAATAGAAC
Source organism: Cassiopea andromeda (assembly GCA_018155075.1). NCBI lineage: Eukaryota > Metazoa > Cnidaria > Scyphozoa > Rhizostomeae > Cassiopeidae > Cassiopea > Cassiopea andromeda. The sequence goes on from WIPJ01001351.1 coordinate 12,260, forward strand.
CTCCATCAATGAACGCCTCTATGCAACAGATACCTCCAAACAGTGGTCAAGTATTTATGTCCTAGAAGGTCATGTGGTCATATAGTAGAACTTCCATACAATGGAAATCTCTCTGTAGCGGACAATAAACTTGATCACACTTGTGTCCGTAATAGGGAGATTTCAGTGTAAGTCTAATCAGGCATTACGATAGAACTTGTGTGGAATCCTAGTTCCTTATTGCTAAGGAAATCTCAACACTCATTTTGTACACTTCTAGGGAAGAAGTTTCAATTGACGTATTTTAATGAAGCCGAAATACACTCAATTTATTGAAAAATAATATGGTTAGCGTCAGCCAGTTAACTGGTGAATAAAACAACTGCTGTCAGTAACCTAACATGAATAGAGGGCACACCGTTTCACCTAAGGACCTGTCCGTATTTAGATCGTAGTATGATGCATCTATCAATAGCAAGTGATAATTGAATAAGGCAAATTTGCAATTATTGTTCTTCTTGAAACAGCAAAATCTTATTGTGGAGCAACCAATGACGCCAAATTGAAAAACAATGAGGGTTCACGTTCCGTATTAGCAAGTGGTATAAAAATACTTTGAATCCAACTATAATTCGGCACCTGCAAATACCAACGCATTATGCTTCAAAGAGATTGCCGAAACCAAATTCATAACACTGGTGGTATTCTCCATTGCTCAGCATGATGAAAAACATATCTAAATAGCTTGCTTTCTTTCTCAGCAATTTAGAAGCAAAAACACCTATGACATCTTGTTTGCAGGGTTGAAGTAGATGAAGGCATGGATATCGATATCTTAAAAAAACAATACTGCTAAAGAAGTACAGACGATTTTCTAATGCTTCAAGCAAATCAGCTATTGTACTTGTGTGTTCAACCATCAATGTAAACAGTTCTACTGGTTAAAATGTGAGACACTGCTTCATTTTGTTATCATACGCTAGGTAGAGAGTTGCTGTATATCAATGTTTCAGATATTTATGCTTTTTTTTGCCTCTTTGCGAATACAACAATTGCAAGCTAAGTTTATTAGTGTTTTCCTTGCAGAGGATAAGCCTGAACTGTTTAAATATTCTTGAAATATGATAATGAAAGTTGAAAACTTGCTTCAAGATAAAATTTACTTGATGAGATACTTAGACATGGCTGTGCTTATCAGATTTAGCAGAAGGAAAGGCAACTTATGTATTCTGATTAGGGTGCTTATAACGATGATCGAAAAAGTTCGTCGATGGTTGTGAGTTATAAGTGGAAGGCATCAATTTTTAATTATCACTGATTTTACATGAGATAGAATCATTCGAAAAAGAAATAACCAATTAGAGGCTTTTAAATCCATTCACATTTCCAATTAGAATAATTTGCATTACGATTTTTAAACAATCAGCTACACTTGGAACCTGCTAGAGTTGAGAGCTTTCTCTTCTCTATGACTTAGTCCAAAGAATGATAGCAGAAATCATATGACTTGTTATGCAAAGGCTCTATTCGATGAATTTTGATGTGTTCACAATTTAGGATTTTGAATTAATATGTACCTCTTCCAAGCTTATAGCTACCTTTTAGCTTCCTAGAAAGGTCAATAGTGTTACAAATTTTAGTACTTGTCAGATGTTTTGACTCAATTTAGATTTAATAAATTAGAAATGATTGGAGCATTTTGGCACTAGGTAAAAACTGTTAGAATGAAGAACGTATTTATTTGGATTTCATATGCTTTTGCTTTTCAAGCACCATCCATGACAAGATAGCTTATGAGATCACTGCAAGATAGTTTAAACTTGTTTCCTACCTGTTGAAGCCTACTATGAAACCATCGTTGTGGGTAAAAACTTCAGTCAGCATAAACATTCATTTCTTAGTGAAAGGCACATTTAATGACAGAGACATGTAAAGATGCATCGAGGGATGTAAGGGGTTCTCCAAACCCCAATAATGTTATACTGTTCCGCAAATCCTCCACTATTTTCCTACTCTTCAGTAAACTTCTAAACATGAATTGTTTTATGCAGTAATAGGATTAGATTTTGATAGCCAAAGCTATAGGTTTCTACAAAAACTGTTTTGATGGATAATTAATAAAATGTAAAATGGGAATGATTTCATAATTTAGGCACCTAAAGGATGTGGTACCTAGCACCTTTCATAATGCTACACTCCTTCCCCCAGTAATCATCTCCTTAGTTCGTCTTTGAGCAGAACCTATTTCTTTAAATTTAAAAGCAAACATTGGCTTATTCAACGCCTCTTCCTATGAAATGTCGCCTCATTTGAAAAGAATAACAACTGAGATTTCTATTGAAATAATTTAATTTTGCTCTCATGGAATTAATTAATTCATCTTTTGTTGCTTCCCTTCTTCTTTGCCAAACAGTAGGTTCTTGCATGTATAGAAAAAACAGTAGGTGAAAGGGAGGAAGCGAAATTAGCTACAAGAGCTGGTTAGTCTGCATAGAGAGGTGCAGAAGTAAGGAAAATGATGTGTCATCAGGCATGTCATGGAGGGAATCAGATGCTCAGCTCCCCTTCTCATATTTTGGATAACTATGATGAGCTCAAATTCCCCCGAAATACCTGTTTTTGCATTAAGCACCTCATACAATGGCCAGACCTTCGCTGCAAATAGAGGAATTATATTAATGACCTCCGTCCACTTGTAAACTTCTTAGCTTTGGCCTGATTTCAGCCTCATGTTTCTTTTAGACATGTTTCTTATAAATAAAACGTCTAGTTTGTGAAAATAGCATAGACTGAATTTTACATTTGTTTTTTCTTGTATCCAAAGCTAATTGTATGTAGGACTAAATATACTGCTTTGGATCGCTCCATCACTATTTTACAGTATGGTGAATTGCAATTATTAAGGGTTTCATCAACAACTTTTTCACGACGAACTCCCGTTCTTATCATTTTTATCAACTCCCGACCTTAGGATTTAAAGAGCCGTCGGAAATTGTTTCGATCTTCAGAAACAGTTGGCGTAACTATCATTACTTGTCGGTAAATCTGAGAAGAATTTAATTAATTGAATTCATAGGCTATCATTAAATCTATTCGATCAAAGATGTTGATAAATCTTTTACCACACCTCATCCCTCTTCAACATATCACTTAAAAATTCTTTCGTTGAAGTGCTGAATTTGATAAATTTCCAGCACTTAGAGGTTAACCCTTCGAAATTGAATCGCTTCTGAAGAGGGAAATTCTCCTAGAAAAGACTCATTAAGAAGCCTACCTTATCACGAAGTGGAAATTCCTATTTCAGCTTGTGATGGTCAGCTTATTAATTATTAATATTGACCTATATATGCATGCATATCTCTGCCTTTGCAGACACTTTAAAGAGTCAGCCTGAAGTTGCGTTCCCCAGTAATCAGCGCCTATGAATGAAAACTCAGAAGTGGAACTATACAGCAGGTGAGTGGATTTAATTCTCAACTAAAAGTAGAATTATAATTGATTTTGCAGAAAATGTTTCTTTGTACGCTCTTCTTTGCAAGATTAAAATCCTTGATTTTGAGAAAAGGGCATTAATTAAATTCTCTCAAACTGTGAAAAGCTAAGAAATACGAATTGGAGTCGTCAGCAAATCTATGTACTAGCTTCCGATTCGTCTAAAGAATGCGCAAAGTTTGAGAGATCTAGGCTATGAAACTGTCACCAACCTTTAATTTCAGCTTGTTTTGAATAATACTACCGGATCATGTTAGATTTGCCAATGTTGCTGTGTATTTACGCAGATTTCCTTTCTTGCATAGGTACCGTTCTTCCTTAATTTATGAGCTCATGTTCATGTAAAGAAATTTTGATTAACTCGTCCATATAACCTCTCAGCATGTCTCTAAGTTCATTGAAAAGGCTAATCAGTGGATATAAGATACTCTATGGAAATAATTGTTTCAAAAGGATTCGGAAAGCAACCTATCTTTTGCAAATAAGGTTTTAAGATTAAAATTTACCAGGGAGTTAGTAACCGTGGAAAGAATTAGGCTCCTACGTTTTATAAACCCTTTTAAAGCTCGACTTGCCGTTTTATATTTTTGCCTAAAGCAAATCACAAAGAAATTCATACTGGTGTTTAATCTTAATAACGTCATAACTAAGTACTGAACTTCTAAGAATGACTTCATGAGTTATTTGCTGAAACATCAAAACTTTGTAGAGAAGGATTTGTCTTCATTAACAAAGCAAGCAGCGAGTTGACTCAAGCACGTAGCAAGAGTAGTATCCAATGGGCAACTCCAGCCAATATCATCCCCTTAGGCGGCAAAAATCATATTTATGTATCTAGTCTCCAGGTCAATAATTCTCTTGGGGAGCAAAAATCATGCCACATTTTTCATTTCAAGGTATTGCTCCCCTTCTGATCCCTCTGCTGTTACTGGCCTGGTTGCAATATCAACAACCATTATCCTATTCGATCGCATGGCGCTTCGATTTGCTAGACTTTGTGCATACCACAGCACTTGTGTTGAAGCCAACGCCAGTAATTTACATAGATACAACCAGTTATATATGAATACTATGGAGATATGAAAGAACATTAAACTATTCTTGCATATTATTCATCCAACTATGCTCGAACACACCTGCTATATGAAGATAACTATGCACTGAGACGCTTCTTTCCCATCACGTAAGTGTCTCAAGAATTTAGATAACATTTCGTATTTAAACTGCAACCTGTAGCATTCCACAAAATTATCTTTGTGGCGGATGGATTGTTGAGAGCATAACCTATGGCTGTTGAATTGGATTGTTATTGGATGTTTGTGGGCATTTCCGAGATTAGCTTGACTCAGACATTAGCGAGAATCCTTCTTCAAAAGCCCATACCATTTGTAGCCAATAGTTTGGAAAACCTTTCTTCTATCTCCTGTCCGATCTATATTGAGTTTCTGGGCTTTTGTTGAGATCGATTAAGTATCTTGACCTTTTGTTAGAATTTAGAATGGCTTAACTTGCGGAACAATGTTAGAAACTGAACGAGGCTAAGTTTCATATATGTCACAACTTGCATATCAAAATACCAAATATAGGAGCTATGAGATCATTTCGAAGAAAGATTTTGAGTAGATGCTTTGGAGTGCAGCGTTGCCTTCATGTAAGTGAATACTTGTGTTCTTTAACGTGCTTTTCATTAAGGATTCTCCTTCTCACATAATCAAGCCTTATTAACTCTCTCAAATGTTTCGGCCTAAGATTTGTCAGCAAAATTGAAATAGTACATTCAAAATGTTATGCAATCTCGAAATAACTGCTATGCATATGAACAAAGTTTGTTATAAGAAAGGAAGTTGATTCTCACCCGTTTGAAAACTATAAGGGCTCTGTGGGAGGTTTTGGAATAATGTGGAGCAAACTCGGGCATTTTACATAAATGTAAAGTTCAACTGCACTCTTATATTCTGAAATTTCTTGAAAACACGAAGACCTGTGGAAAAGCAATTCAAAACATTTCTCATTAGGTACATTTTATCATTGAACACAAGAGCTAAGAAATCCAGTTATTCTATAACTTGATATATTCAACATACTGATCTAAGAACTTGCCATCATTCAATATCCCAAAGAAAAAAAACATCCTAATTAATGATTGCCAGTTAAATTGCGTTTTCTACAGAATATGGGTGTATGGATTACTAATATATCTAGCTGCAGCTGTCAATTCTCACTACATGATGGGGGTGTGTGACGGCTTTGACAAAGTGATTTTTCTAAGCTTGTTTATTGATGCTCTAAGCAGGGGAAAAACGTCTGGAGTATGGGGGTGCAGCACCACATCAATGATAAAAAATGAGAACTTTTTCAGTTAACTTTCTTGGCTGCTCGTTTATTAGTAGAGCAACCCAGAGGCCTTGGCATACTGATTAGTCCTCCCGCGGCGCTTAATTTCTCTCCTGGGGTCACATGCCATTTAGCATATAATGCATACCATTTCCCATACCATTTTTGCTGTAAATAGTATACACCCCTATGTCGGGCTACCATATCTCACTCCCTCCAATAGATGTTTTTGAGTTTGGCCCCAACCTCCAAGCCGACGTTTTTTGTAGGTTGTATCTTCTAGCGCAGCTTCCTATGACATCATCTTCGTATGAGGTGATGATATGTACCACATGAAACACTGAAAGTTATTAGGCCATTGCAATCTGGCACATGCAATGAAATTCTACAAAGATGTCTAAGCAACATTTTTCAATCAAACGATGTCATTGGAATCTTACGTTATCTCTGTATTGTAGAATAAAGTCAACAAAGGATTATCGAGTACTATATCTCTGTCCTACAAGCTCAAGTATTTGAAGCTGCTGCAACATGCTCTTTGCAGCCCTTATTATTCTTATTGATGAATTTACGCTCTGTTTGTGCATGATTTCACCTGGCAAATAGAATGAAATTGATTTAGAGTTCTACTCTCGGATATGCTGAATTGTTGTACCAGCTGTTCTTTAATGACAATAGAATCGATAGCATATTGATAATAGCTCTCTGAATATCCAAATTGCTCGTATATCTGAGATGTATTGCACGTCGATCATCAAAGCACTTGTTGCTATTGTTTAGAACATCTCACCAGCCAACTGTGGAAAGCTATGGTAAGGCTCTATATTTTCCTCGCAATGTGCTATACTGTTACTCTAATATTGCTCTCATTTCCCATACTGATCAGTACATTACATTAACGTGCATTACATCACAAACCTACGACTACCTAGGACTATCAAGTAGTTCTCTGTCAATTTTATCTAATTCTTATCGCTTCTATTGGCGTGATGTCGTTTTTGCAATATGTCCTCCTTATATGCACAAAGTAATTGATATGAAAGTGTTGCCACTTCTTAGGCAGGACTTCGAGATGCAACTTAATAGCAAACTTTGTAAAGAAATGCAAAAAGTTTGTTTAGGTTTATAAAATAAAATATCAATAACATCGATGTTGCAACAAACCTTTTACATTTCGCAATTTATTTTCTATTAGTACTTATTATAGGGTGAAAAATTCCATAATGATTTGAGCTTTAGTTTTTTTTGGCTTTGCAATATTTCCAAATCTGTATATTGAATTTGTATATCTTGACTATCTATGTTTACGCACCGAAATCTCGTAGAACAAACCACCCGTTGTTGCAACTTGATTCCAACGTACTTTAACATATAAAATTCTGTTTTTACCTTGAAACTTTGCAAGCATATACACAAAATTCAATACTATTATAAACTGGTTGTAAAGTTGCTGAAAGTTCTTTATTTCAGGAAACAAAATAGAGGAAATGCTTGCTTTAGCTGCTCCTATTTTCTACCACAAAATGCACTCTTTTTCATAAGAATACCTAAGTTTTTACTAAGCATCAATATTCATAAATTTTTCTGATGTTGACTTTAGGGTTATTCATAGCACCAAAAGTGTAACTTCACCTTAAATTCAAAGAAATAAATTCAAATCTTCGCTGATGTTCCACTTCAACATAAACATACACATAAACATAAACAAGCAAAAGCGGAACAGAAAGAAGTTTTTGTATCGATAATGCAAAATGGTATTTTAAAGCGCTATCATAACTTGAGTAAGCAAAAATTCTGAGTGTTATTGAAGTTCGAACCTTACATTACACTCTTTTTTATAAAAAGACTTTTATAAGAACACAAGCCCAAAATTTGTTGGAAAATTAAGAACAAGTTAAGAGCAAGACTGAGCATGAAGTATGTGCTGAAATTTCCTACTTGTAATTTTTTATAAACTTTTTTCAATAAAAGCATTAATATGCAAAAGAGACCATCTCAGTTGTAGCATTTGCCTCTCAATCAATCAAACATCCAATGTTTTCTTGTATGTTGCCCTTCTATGTTTTTCTAAATGGCCTATACGCATTTAATTTAAGAACAAATGAAAAACAATCCATCCTCAGAATTTAGGAAAAATCAAGAACGGCCAGCCTGAACCTTAGTTTTACTGGTTCTTATAAAATAGAATGTATTCTTAAATTTCCAGAGCACTTTAGCATCAGTTTTCTTATGCACTTTTATCTAGCAAAAACGAATGCATGCTAAACAATAAAAGGCAAAAAATAATGATGGTAAACACAGCTTACATAACAATACGATTTAGTAAACTTCTTCTCTAGTTTGAATGGAAGAGTTTCTTCGCCCATCCCGCTTAGGCTATTTGTTATCATCATCAATAGAATGCAAGCAAATGCTGAAGAAAAAGTTCTCCTAATTGAATCTAATACTTTTGCTAAAGTGAAGCAAAACTTAAGCATTAGCTATAGCCAATTCTACAACAGAGTTGAGAACTATGATATCTAGACGATCTATTTCTCAGCAAGTACCTTATAAGTTGTATTTGCTAAGAAAATAAGATCTTCTTCGTTATTATTCTTATTGTTTGTTGACTCCACACATCCTCCTTCGAAGGGGATGCCTAGGCCAGATTATATGAGAAATTCCTATCCAGAAGAGAGACCTTCGAGCACCTGTTGTAAAATTTCAAAAGAGATTTCGTCTGAAATTTTATTTCCCTATTATGTAAGAAATTGCTTTTTGCATTTGAATACAGCAAGAAATTTGCTTTCATTCATAAGGGATAACTAGAAAGTATCCTTTTTCCCATAACGTATCTATTTACTTCTTGGAGTTAAAAAGCCATTTAAAATTTGAATGAAAAGATGATTGAAGTCCCAGATGGACCAAAGGACGAACTGAGCAAATGGTAAAGTTAGAGAACCTTTGTCTAAGCACATTTAGCATGGTTCTTACAAGAAAAGGTCTTTCCTTCAGTTTACTTGACGTTATCGATATTATGGCTAATGCGAGCCACTCATGGCACAGTTGGCCACTCGTGGCACAGTTGGTCATCTGAAGTGGCGCAGCAAGTGCAATCAAATAAGAAAGAGAAAATAGGGCACGAATTATATCACTAACTTTTGGATAATACTAACGGAGAGTGTTTTCCCTTCTGATATGGAGACACGCCAGGAAGCAGGTATAGCTTTTAACCGTGGCGCTTATTGGTCGCTGCCGCCTAGCAAATTTTAGTTGAGAAGGCCTAGTATACATTGTATAAACTGTTGCGGACCCAAGTAAAATCTGCCTCTGTTATTATAAGTAGAATGTGGAAGCACAAGTTCTTACTCAAAAGTGTGAAAAATTTTCTGTTAATAGCAGATGTTCTGAAACTTAAAGGGGAATTTCGGGAAAAAACTAAAATTTGATATGTTGTAGAGAATGTCGTAAAACCCCATGATCTAAAGTTTTTTTGTTCTCACTTGCGTATTTCCGTTGATACTCCCAGTTGTTTCTCGTCAAAATCTACCTCTCGCTAGGTCGCCATTCTTACCTTCTCGCAAGACAGAAATTGTTGTTGCACTAAAATCATAACATGCAAAAAGACATTGAATCAATATCTTTGACTTAGTAAGTTTGGAACATTACACCCATTTCTGACCTAAAAGCGGGCCCAGTGGTATTGCAAAGGCACAAATGCATCAAAACACAACAGCAAATATAAATTTTATTATTCTGGAAGCTGCATATGATTCAAATAATAGTCTCTTTCGTGTGAAGTATCCATTCTGAAGATAGCAGCACGGGGTCATTAAAAGAATATTGTGTTGAAGTTAGCGAATTGGAATAGACAGAAGTGGCTAACAGTGTTCATTTAAAGTTGTTTTACATGGAAAATGGGAAGAAATTTGAGGATAGGGATATTGATTTGATGGCAGAGTCAGAATTGAGATATTGATTTGAGGGCCAATGACAGTGAAATGGAACGAGAAGGAATTGCCAACAATAACTAGTGTTTATATGGAGAGAAATGTCATCCAAAGGAATTTTATGGAAAAGTTTGAGTGGTCAAAATATAAATGAGATTCCTGAGCATTCGTTTACAGGTAATAGTTCCTATTGCAAAATGTTTTCAACACGACATTCTGAATTTTTTCCAAACATTTATCCTTAGGGGTCACAGTAGCATATACGCGAGTTTTTATAGGAAAGTGGCTTATTAGGATTAGTATTCGGCTATTCAAAAATTTAAGAAAGGTCTGCAATGGATTTTTGGAGACCCAAGAAAATCTATAAGTTCATATGCAGTTGAAACTTGATTATCTGCTTTTAAAATGACTTATATTTTATAATGGCTGCCCGTCAACAGTAGTTGCTGTCATTGACTAAGGTTTACTGTTATTTAAAGAATACATGGGATTTTTTACTTTTAAGCATTTCTCATATGCAACAGATCGGAACTAAAAAAATGTTTGCCAAGACAGTCTGTAGAGTGTTTTAGTACTGAACTGAACTTGCTTTATATCATCGCAATACATGAAAAAATAATTATTCAGAGAAATTAACGGCCTTCTCTATGAGTATGTCGATTATTTCAAAACGTGGATGCTGCATAGGATCGCAGCTGGGAATTCTTAACTGCCTCAAAGTCGCTATTAGAAGCATAGGCCGCTTCCAGAAAAATAGAAATTGTATTTGCAGTTCTGTTTTGATATATTTATGCCTTTGCAATACTAACAGCCCGCTTTTAGGTCACTGAAATGGATGTAATATTCCCAACTTACGTAGTCAAAGGTATTGGTTCAATGTCTTTTGCATGTTATGACGTCAGTGCAACAACAACTTCTATCGTGCGAGATGGTGAGAATGGCGACCTAGCGAGAGGTAGATTTTGACGAGAAACAACTGGGAATATCAAGGGAAATATGCAAATGAATGCAAAAACTCTTTAGATCATGGGGTTTTACGACATTCTCTACAACATATCAAATTTTAGTTTCTTCCGGACTTCCCTTTAAGGAATATTCTCGAAATTTTCATAAACGTTAATCTTTTGAACCTAATCCAATTATGAAACATCATTGTAGGCTTTTAGATTTGGGGAAAAATCACTTAATTGAGACTTACTCGCAGAACCACTGAGAGGGGGCAGGTGGTAATTGCCCCAGAGCCTGAAGGTCCTAGGGGCATCATAACATTCAATACTTTAGAGTCTGGGAGACTTCATGAAGTAAAACACTATTAATTTTCATTTTTTCTAGACCACGAAAATTTTCTGCTTGCTTTGCTCGCAGGGGGTCTCACCTTTCTCTTTTGTTCAGGCATCTGAATTCTCTCGGCGGCACTGTTCACGTGATTTTGAAGGGGTATAATCACATGGCTTTTCTCTCGTAAACTCGGCTGTTTGCACCTAGTATCCGCTTTTAAATCGCTTGGGGCAAATAAATGTAAATTTGCTTTGAGTTCAATCTTAACATCCTAGCTTGAGGCTTTGATATACACTTCATTAACAAATTTTTTAAAATTTGTAAGAAAAACTCTACCCTTGTTGTTCTATGAGCAACTAAAATCAGTAGCGGTAGCAGGAATTTGCCTTTGTTTTGCTTTTCGTAGATTTTAGTATTTTGCAGCAATGTCTATTGCAGAAAAACTTTTTTTGACTCAAAATTTTGCCTTGCATGGTTTTTGAGAATCATAGGCTCCTTCAATCAGTTTGAGCAGGGAGTGCGTGTCTTTGTTTTCGCTTGTCCCTTGTCGCTTTCCATTTAGCCGCCCAGCGATCTTCTGAAGTTATTGGCCCACAGTAGTGTCCTTCATATTGTTGAGAATCAAATAAGTCTTGATACTTCATGCCAAATCTCTTGTTTCTGGTGCAGTGATCCAGTTTGAAACTAGGAATCCTATTAACTTCTCACAGATTGCTTGAGCTACTTCTTTCAAAAATTCATTTTCTAACTAAATAGTTCACTTGTTTTGTGGAGTTCTACAATTTAAAAGGCACTCTTTCTATGATGCACGAATATTAATGCTAAAATCGCTGAAATTTAAGAACAATTGACGCATAGCGCAACGCTCAAGCCAGTCACGCAGCTGACTCTGCTTATCCTGGGGGGGGGAGAGGCAGCTTTAGGATCCTTAGATTGGGGTCCAACTTAGTCTTCACGCTAGAAATAATGAAGATTCTTTTCCTGCATTCCATCCTCAGTCGAAACATCCCTTTGATATATTACTGTCTGTTTACACTAAGCTAGAGTATTTTTGAAGCTTCTGTACTTTTTCAAGGATTTTCGAAGCCAATTTCGATTGTTTACATTTGTTGATCGTCCTCCCACTTTTTTCTGGGGTGTAGCTAGCCGGGGGAGTGGGGACGTGGTGCGCTTGTCGTTAAATGCAGATTCAATGACTCGATTGCATGACATAGTCAAAGGAGTAAAAGAGGTCATACGACATTGCTGATTTTACTTCCAGATATTCTGCTAATTTGACATCTGAATGATTTCAAATTTGCTTTTTATACTATTTCAAGTACTCATAAACTAATGAATATTGCCCTTTATTTTAAACTTACATGAAGGGAAGTGCGATGTTCCTGCTTAGGCGATATTTTGATATCACTCCTGATCTATTGTAATGCACAGAAAGTCAACTTTCTTTTCATTTCATTCATTGTGATAAAATGTTTTTTTTAAAAGGTCAATGGCCGTTATTATTGTTTTGCAAAGGAAAACAATATTGCAAAAATGCAAATATTTTATTTAAGAGCTGTGCTCTTTTATATGACTTTACATCTAAGAATGCGCAGTTGTTGTGTGCATTAAAACGAACGAACTGGGTCATAGCAGTTCTATTTCGGCATCTGTTATTTGTCCAGCAATTAAAATCTATGCATATTTCGTCTGCCTAAAAAGCCTTATTGTCATCACAGAAAATTCTATAAAGAAAGATCTGCATACACTTATTTTTATAAGAACACAAGCCTGAAATTTGTGGAAATTAAGAACAAATGAAGAACAAGGATGAGCCTGAGGCCTTGTCGTAAAGCGATGTAGAAACTTTCCACTAACAAATGGATGTGAAAATTCCCTTCCTTTGTAACCTGAGGAGAACTGGCAGCCTTTACACTTCTTCTTTGATTTTCACAAATTAGTTGCTCCTAGTAACTAATTTGTCTATTCATAATTTTTTTTTAAATTCTCTAAATAAAAACATAAATATGTAGGAAATACTATCATGGTTGTAACAATTGGCTCTTAATTAATCAAAACATCCAAAGTTGCCAAATATATCGTCTTTCTATGTATTTCTAAATGGTCAACTCGCTACTAATTTGGGAACAAATTGAGAACAATTCAGCCTCAAAACTTGCGAAAAATTAAGAACACCCAGCCTGAGCCTCAATTTTGCTGGTTCTTATAAAACAGTGTGGAAATCTATTTAGTGGCGGCTATTTTGGGGAGCAAGAGGGAAAAAGTACAAAACAGGGGTGTTGCCAGGAAAAGGATCTAGAAAAACTACGCTTCCCCACTCAAGTGTTAAAGTTTAAAATAAAGTACTTACTTGAAGACGGTTTAACGGACTTGTGAAGCTGAAAGCAATCGACAGGGCTTACAGTCAATAGGTAGAATTACTGTTGAATTAGTTCCCATGTTAAAAATGCATTGTTTTCTGGTTAAGATCCCACCCCTTCAAGTTTGATGGCTACATCCATGAGTATACAAGAGCATTAATTTGTTTGATATGAACTAGAACTAGATTTTGTAAGGACTACCATAATATTGTTTTATGCTTTTACCAAATAAGGAAGGGTTGTTGGCTAACATAACAAATTTCATATTGCTGGATTTTTCATGCTGTCCGTAGAAGTGGCCAAGTAGGGCAGGATTGTTGGCCAGAAAATATACCAAATTATTGCTTTTTATGGTGTTTTAGCTGCTTTGTAAAAATTTAATGTCAAACAGGAAGAAAGCTAAAATACTGCCTTTTAATACTGTCAGGGCTGCACCTTAAAACATTGGGTAGGGATGGACGGATTTCTTTACCAACCTGAATTCCATTTCTTTTGGGCATTATTACTCTTGCATTATTTATTCCACTAATACTAATCTCAATATCATGACTTTCCATGGAGATGGCATCTTGACGCTGTTGCACTTCTGCATCCCCGTGATCTGCTCCCTGGGGACTGGAAAGTATAGATTAACGTTCAAAATGAAGTAAGGCTCAACAACTGTGACATAACCTCAAGGGAGAAATGGTATTGGTTTATTCAACTTTTTCTTCCTTCCTTGTACTTGCGACAATGGGTACTATGATTTGTGCACATTTCCCCATCACCTATCTGACTTGTTTGCCGATATAGTAGCCAAATTGCACATCATTCCTTCGAACAAAACATGCTGCCGGAGAATTATTGAGCACGTGGAAACATGCCGGTAACATTGTTGACCTGAATTTGTTGGTTAAAATGGAGGTCAAATTGAGCAACATGCGTGAAATTTTATCTACTTGATGCTAATGTTACCACGGGCTACTCCTGCCTTTACGCTATACGCTCTAAAGCCATTGCCCTTGAGGGGCAACACCTACATTTACGCTCACCTTGTCGCAATAATACTATACAAAAAATGGTTACCTCACAGAATGCGCTTTGCTGAATTGTTTTAATGAACATGGCTCTTTATTTGCAGCTGAATGATTCTATTGAGAGCAAAATCGTGTCAGCTCTTTTTGGAGCATTGCCTCACCTACATATACGTGACTGGTGAAAATGTTGATAGCTCTAAGTGCTCTTCTGAGCTGGTTATGCAAATTTATATGGGGATTTTGGATGCATTAGAAAAGGAGACAGGTGCCTCATGTGCCCTCCGGTTGCTACACCGGATTCCACTTTTATATCTTGTTTATTTTGATCTTTCCATCAGTTCTCTGGTCCTAAACTTATTAACACCCACCCTTTAGCATCAATCTTATCTTGCAAACCACCAGCATGTGTCATTACAATACAATTCGAACTCACCTAATGAGGATCTATTCTCTGACAGTTCGTAATAATATATGTCATCAACGCGGATTATGTTGCATGTAATAATAATATTATTTATCACATTCTCATGATTGCAGGCAGTAATGATCGCTATCAATTAGAAGAAACAGGTGGATCTTCCACTCTGCTCTGTACTTAGACAGTTATCGTCCATTATACGCAATTTATTGCTGTTTAACTATGCATTTGTGTTGAGCAGAAATGCAGCTGTTGCCGAAGCTGATTCTCTTCAATGCATGTTATAAACTATAGCTATAATGTAACTGGGTTGTATTCATATATCTAGTTCATATATTTCTAAAATACATGCCTGTAAGAAACATGAGGATGAAATTAGACAAAAATTAAGAAACATTCAAAAGACATAGGCAGGCTGAGTTTCAGATAATAACTTGCAAAAACTGTTTTTACTCGTAAATTATTGATCAAACTAGCAGGAAAATAGAATGAATATCCCTCACATACTATATGCCTCTCAAAACCTGAGCATCCTTTTTCTTGCATCATAATTGCATAATGTGGATTTTTATTGTCATTAGAAGTCTTTAAGTTATGTGTAGCGGCTATGGTTGAGAAAGGCTAAAAGGCTAGGGAGTATATGATTGCTGCTGCTACTAAAACTGATTCTGTTCCGACACATTTTTTCTATAAGAAACAAGTTTATAAGAAAATGAGGCTCAAATGGCCAAGATCTTAAGAAAATCTTACGAAAACAATAAAGCTACAAAATCAATATTGCATCTTTATTACATTCAAAATGTTAAGGATAGAATTCAAATTGAGTATACATGATAAGCACGGAAAGTGTAACTCAATTTAGCCAGTATATTTCAGTTAAAGTTAAGAAAATTTCAAGAACAACGAGGCTCAAGCAAATGATGGCTTTCTTATAAAAAACAAGCATGTATACACCAAATCCTATATCCTTGGTGTAGAAGATGGGGACGTGGGGGGGGTGGGGGCACAGCTCCATTTGTTATGACTTAAAGCTTGGTTTCAATATAACTTTCTAGTGCCGGTGACCCACCGGCGACCCACTGGCGACATTAATTTCATTAATGGAAACACTTCATTTCAACTTCCGGCGACCCACGGCAAACATGGAAGAAAAGTTGAAACTTGTTCAACTCTTTTCCAATGCGGTGCCGGTGACCTCGGGAAATTTATATGAAAACATGATTGTGGTATGTCGCCGGTGGGTGGCCGGCAGTTTCAGAAGTTTGATTCCCATACTACTAAAAGTGACTTTCATTTCAGAGAGCTCATCGACGGTGGGCCGCCGGTGAGTGAAAAGTATATGGAAACATGCTTCAGTCGCAATGTCACCGGTGGGTCGCCGGCACCAGAAAGTTATTTGGAAACCAGCCCCCCCAAACTCGCTAACTTTCTTGAAAATAAGGGTATAGAAGAATGATTTTTTTTGTAAAAAGTTATATCAGACATGAAATGCCGTCGAGAAATTGTTAGTTCACAAGGTACAGGGTATTAAAAGTAAATTGTTTTATGGATGACATTGTTGATTTCTTCGGTGGACTAATTTTAAGGTTCAAATCAAACCATATCAAAGTCTTTATTAATAGGTCAAAATATTTGTCGTACAAGCTGATTAAGGGCAGAACAGAAAATTCAAGGCAATTAGCTTAAAGCAAAGTACATAAAATTACAATCAATATCGAATGTACTCAAACTGCAGTGAACAGTCTCGAACGTTTTCATGCCAGCTCTTATCTTTCTTTTAAACTGGTTCAGTATTGGCACTTCCTTCATTGTTTTCTTTAGTGTGCTCCACAAATATGGGTCAAAGTATCCTACTGAATTTTTTCTGCATTTTGCTGTCTCAAATTTTGGTATGATATTGCTACTGCTTCTTAATTCGTAAGGGTTTTCTTTCAGTTTAAACATTTATTGTAAATGCTGTAGGACAAGACCATGTTTACCTTTGTACATTAATGTACAATGCCATGTAGTTATCTGCCCTGGAAAGATAGCAGAGTTGCACTGTTTAATGGATTTGTATATGGTGTGGATGTGTCACAATAAACAATCTTCGTGCTTTCTCTTGAGGTTTCTCTATCAGTCTTTTGTTAGCTGCTTTGCAGAAATGCCAGAATGTACTGCATTTTGCCATGTGAGTAAGAATCGCAGTCTTGTAGATTGCTAGTTTTGCAATGGTGAGCATCCTGTTGCGAGATCTGGATAATGCTCCTTTTCTCTAGCCCATTGTCTTGCTCACGTTGCTGATATGAGTGCCAATTTTTAGCTCATTATCAAATTCACCTCCAAGTATCGTCAAACATTTTGTTTCATCGGCTTCATTGCTCTCGTCAGCCATAACTTTTTTCGTCTCCAATCGAAGGAAGTAATGCTGTACTTCTTTGAAATAAGACATTATTCTGAAATTATGCTTCCCTTGAATAAGGCCCCATGGGGACTGAGACAATGGGATCACTAATTTATAGGTGGGGGCTAAATCGAGGGGAAGGCTTATTCGATAGGGATTTATTTCAAGCTTTTGTATTTTCCTCAAAGGTTGGGATAGAAAAACTACATAATTATCTCCATGAACTAAATTAAGAATTTCAAAAAGGCTATTTAGCAATTGAAATTTAGTAGTCAATAGAGACTTTTTCATTGTCATCGCAAAAGTCTCCTTCTTCCTGCTTTTTCGTTTCCAATCAAAGGAAGTGATGGGGAATTTAGTTTTTATAATAGTTATTCCCTCTTGCTGGAATATGCCTTCGCCCTCATGCGGGCAAAGGCTCCAGAATATTCCCAGTTCTTTTCAAAGATGGGTAATTATAGCGTTTGAGACTTCTCCAGAGAACGACAATAATTTGTTTGCTGCTTCGTTCTTGATTCACAAAACAAGACTATCTCTTTTCTATCGTTTTACCCTTCTAACATTGAATTGAATGTTTTACGACTTACGTCAGCAAGTAATGCTGTATATTTATTGTTCAATGGGACTTCCTTGAAATAACATATTTTTCTGCAATTATGCTTCCTTCGAATAAGGTCCCATGGGGACTTATTGGATGACGGGCTTTTTTGCAAAAATGAATTTTAGGTAGGGGTTTAATTGAGGGAGCTTATTTGGAGGTGGAGGATCACTCGAGGATTTATGGTATGCAGTTTATTTGCAGGGTTCTCTTTCATATACTTTGTCTACTTCATTGGGAGCTGTTATTGGTCTGTAATTTATATTAGCATCCTTTTCTACTTTCTTGTTGTTGTGATGTAAGGGCTGAGCAATATAAACGCATGTTTTTATGCAAAATATATACAGAACAATTTATTTATTAAAACATTGCATAATCTGAACTCAAGTCTCAGCTCGGTGACACTCTAAATCAACTTCTGAACTCTACTGCTTGCATTAGGCTATAAATGATTGATTGACGTATAAATGTCACGTTACTTACAATACATGACTACTCTGGTGCCGAGATCTCTACAACACTTGTGAACTGGTGCCCAATCGCCTTTTCCAGTCGATAGACCATTTTTCTGCACTAGTGCTATAGTGACGGGAGAGATAAAGCAATTTGCTCATTGTACATTTTCTGGAATCCTTGTATTATTCTATCTCATCCGACGGTTTTCTCTGGGTCTTATCACGACAGAGTTTCTTTATCACTCTTTTGAGACATAAGTGAGAAGTTAAACTGTGAGTTAGCGCTTTTTTGTTGTCCTTTATTGCAATAACACTTGTATGTGCATCAAGAGCATCTTATAAAGATTGGTTCAAGAAATGAACCCCCCTCCCCTGCCATATTAGGGAACGATCCGTTGCAGCTTATAATAGTTGAAGCACTGTATACTACGATCATTGCTTCCGTTTCTTTCTTAAATGTCTCTGCCTGCAGCTGGCAATTAAGTGCAGCTACTATTTCTTCAGAATGTCATTTAATGCGGCTTATAATCAACGGCGGCTCATAAGCAAGGGTTGATTCTAATCGAAGAAATACGTTGGTCTAAAGGACAGTTTACCAACCAAAAATTCAATTTGTTGATGAACCTTGATAGCAATTTTTTATTTTTATATATCCATATTTATATATTGTATTCATATTTGCAGTTGGTAATGACAATATTAGCTTAATACTAATTTAAATCAACTGTTTACAATACAAAGAAAAAGAAAACCAAATAACTACATAAAAGATAATAAATATTATAATGTCAAGCTGGCGGCAAATTCTGCAGGTGCATTCTTTTCCAGACTAATGCTTTATCTTATTTTTGAATGCTAGAAGTGTTGGCTCATTACTGATACTGTTATCCAGGATATTTCAGAAGGAACTCCCCCTAAAAGACATTGATTCTAGTCAAAAAGTATGCAAAGAGTTTTCCTACACAGATTATACTGTACATGCTACTTTTCAAGACATATTTAGTGAATTTGACTCTCAATTCTTCTATAGACTATTTATAAAAAGAACTGCACGTAACTCATTTAATTGGCAAGCTATATCAGTTGTTGTGTAATTAGTTTGTTGCTTGGATATAGAACTAGCAGGGTAACATGAGATTATGTAGCTAGCCAGTTCGTCAACTATTTAGTTGGCTGGTTGATTGCTTTAGTGGTTGCTAAGTTTGTCGATTAGCGGGTAGAAAATCTAATTTGCTTGCTGGTTGTCAGTCAGCTACAATGCCAGCTGAACAATGTTACATTTCTCATGACAATTCTTGATCTTATCGAGCTGAGGATCTGGAGCTCTTGGCCAAGGCTTTAAAGACGGAAAGCACCAGAGATTTCATATCTTTCATTACACTATGCCAAGGGTGGTTGGCCCGTGGCTCCTAAGCCGCAAGCCCCCCTTATCCTTGTTCATGCGAATTTGCATTACATTGAAGTGTGAGTTTCTTACATATCCTTGATTCGCTTGAGTTCAATTCAATAAGGTGTTTTCGTGTGAAAGGAAGGCATTGGGGTTATGTTCATATGTGCCTACGTGCTTATATGGGAGGAGGGGTAGTGACGCCCACCGAATTTGCAAATGACTGCAATATAGTTGGTTATGTTGCAGAAGAAATTAGTTTGTCATATTACTTGGTTAAATGGTCAAGACACCTTCCCCTAAGGAAAGCGATTAAGCACATCCATATCTGTTTGTATGATGTGGGAGTTGCTAACCGATGAGAGGCCTAGAGCCACATTTTATGCTCTTTTACCACAAGAGCCACACCATGCGGCTCTTGGACAGCACAGCATAAAATTTGGCTCTTGGCCTCTCACTGGTTATCCACGCCTACATTATGCTTTCTTTTAGAGATGTCTCATCTAAAATACCTGGCTCCTCTTCCTACTAAGTCACTTTAAAAGTGAAAATAACTGCAATTATATGACACCAATCATCAATACTCATTTGCGCAATGGTATTCGAGTGCTTTAGTGCAAAGAAAATCTAGAAACAGTCCACATTTTCTGAGCAACCTTCCAAGTAAGTGCTAGACATAATATACTTTTACATTGTTAACCTTGTTGAAGCGCCATTATTTCAAAAGCATGATACAGTAGTCAATAAAAATTTCCAACATCAAGCCCATTTTGGACACAAAGTCAAGCATTGATACTTAGAGAAGTACAGCATGCTTTCGGTTATATATTGATTATTTCTGTATATTTCAAAAGGCTATTTGAGTCAATATTTGCTAGCAGACCAGCTATATCTTTTAGAAAATGTATTGAATATTTCCATGGATACTGCAAAAAGACGTCGAACACTTTAGAAAATTAAGAGAGTTTCTTTGGGGAAAGGATATAGCTTATTTAAATAGCTTTCTCTATTTTTCAATGTATATGTTTGCTATAGAATATACAAATGAAAAGGTAATCATTGCATGCTAATCAATAGTATAGTAAAGTCTGCAGCTACGATTGTCTGTGAAATCTTTGAAGAAATAGTCTTATCTGTTAAGTTGGTTTTTAGTTGCTAGGACTGTAGCTGGTACCTAGAAGTTTATCTTGCTATTTGTAGCGAATCTTGTAGAAAGATGTGATTAAGCAATTCTATAGACAAGTATACTAACAACTGGAAAATTTTCTACTTTTTCTTCAAATAGACATCAGTTATAGTTAACCTCCTTCCAAATATACTTGGAGGAGTGACCTATC
>WIPJ01001351.1:39426-53753 GCA_018155075.1 Cassiopea andromeda
TATATATATTGCTCAGAACGGAAAGATAGCAAAGATCATTTGTAATGAAACTTGCAAACACTTCTTGAGAAAATTCCCACCAATGGCAGTAGTACATGTGATGTCATAGAGGAAATATAATGCCATAGTGCGGAATATGCTCTTCATATTAATTTATTTGCTCCGCCATATTGAAAATATTTGTTGCAATGAGCATATATTCATGCTATTTGCATTGGAGAAGAAGCACAGAAAACCGTCATCCTAATTGAAAGACAGTTTAAGCTAAATACAAAAGGCTAGATCAAGGTTTACTATCAACACGGTGAGAAATGTGAAATGAATTGAAGGGAAAGAGAAAACATATATTACTATTCTGACGTCTTTTCACAAAGGTTGTCAGCACCTGCTCAGGGTAGCTGCTGAAAAGAAATCAGAAAATCTAACTCTTTGTCTCAATGACTTCATGCGATAAGTCTAGGCTCGTTCTGATGTGATGGCCGTTTGTTGTAAGGTAATTCATTTTATTGAACGTTTATTCCTAGTAATGATTTAGCTGCATCATCATACAATAAGTTTTTCAAACTCACGATAAATAAGTCACGATAAAACGTATAAATTTTACTATTTGTATCAGCTCTTACCTGCATAACACTTCTTTTATAAGTGGTCCAGTCGAGAGTTAGCGAGGCAGAACGCTGTTGTGCTTACTAAAATATGTGTGATCTTTACCGTTAAGCTACCTATTAAAGCAAATGTTGACGAATTGCTTACTAGTTTATAACGAAAGCAAAAATGTGAAAGGCTGTATTTGTTTTAAACGTTTGCGTTATACTTCCTAAAATGTTACGACTACACCATTGCTTTTTACGCTATCAAGTCGAAAACTAGAATTTGCACGCTTGGTTACTGTAGTCCTGAAGTAATTTAGCGTTGGTAGCAGGAAGCTTGCTAAATGCCAACCAATTTCTTCATCCTTCAATAAACGTGATGCTACCATTTGGACTTTAAACCATTACTGCAGCCTCCTATGAGAATCGTGGGCTGGCAGCCTTCGTTTGGAAACCATCCAACATTACGTTTCGACTGAATTAGTATTTCAAAGAGTTAAGCCTTGTAAGTTAAGTTTACAATCAATAGCCTACTTAAATTAATCTTCCAAATGTTTGCAGTCATCTAATTTAAAGAGAAAAAGGTTATTTGATAAAGGGAGACTTGCTAAACGCTTTCCTTCCAAACACGACAAATATTTTACAGCACTCGATTATAGTTAGCTATATAACTGATGCTAAAAAGATTGATGCTTAAATCTGGGTCAACAGGCAGCTAAAGCATGAGACAATAAGTCTATGGGAAAAATTTAGATGCTTCAAAGATAAAGGATAGTAGTTCTTCTCATTTAAGAATTTAGCAAGAGAGACAGGTGCCAATATTTAGGAAGAGAAACATTGTCGTTATCCATCTGAATTATTAATAAGGGCATTTTAGCTCAAAAATTAAACTAGATTCCTACTTAGTAGCAGCATTATGCGATGAGCATGAGAATCAGCTGTACATATAACATAACAGTGATATCCGAAATGGACACTTGGTATGGGCAACCAATGATCAAAGTTGAATGTAAACTCTTGAGGCTACAAGTGCACTGATTACAGAGCTGCTCAATGTTTTTCATGAGTTTTTTCAGACATGTATAGCTGAATGTTTCAAACCATTTCTAATAGCAGGTAGCAACTACTAATGGTTCATTTTAGTGTATTATAACTTGCTACTTTTCGATTCTTTGAACATATAAAGTACGCCATTGCATTGCATCTTCATTACTAAAAGATCTGCTTGACTATTAGGGCTTCGTTCTAAGTTCTTGTAATATTAGATACTTGCTCTGTCAAAGAGATGGAACTAAAGTGCACTATTTTTGCGTTACAGATTTCAATGGTTGCTAGAAGGAGAATAGTACTTTTACAAAGATCTACTACGCAGAAGACATTGATGTGAGCAGATGGGAAAAAGAGACAATTTTTGAAAGGGCGTATAAAGTTAAAGAGCAGTTAAGTTGATATTTTCTTGAAACAGTTGATTAACAACATTGCAGGAGAACGGGGCTCGTAGGAATTTACTTGTAGGAAGCTCAGACAGCAGTTTTCATGGCGAACAATATAACAGTGATTGATATTTGCGAAAAGAAAGCGGAAGCACCTAATATTGCCTATGCAATATTTCTTTGCTTCGTTCTTGTTCTTACACTTCTCGGTAACAGCTTTGTCTGTTTAACAATAGTTCTCTGTCACCAACTACGTCGGCACATTACAAACTATTTTATCTTCTTTCTGGCCATTAGTGATATTGGAGTTGGATTATTTGTCTTGCCTTTTCGAATTTTCATAGCACTTCACAATGGAATGTTCTGTGCAGACCGAAGTTATTGCGTACTTCATGTTATTCTTGATACAACATGTAGTGTGGCATCAGTTACAAACCTTTTTATAATAGCACTTGATCGCCGATTCGTGATTACTATGCCTTACAAGTATCCTGTCATTATGACCCGCAAACGAGCAATCTATATTTCTCTGTCGGTTTGGGTTTACGCGCACCTGTGGAGTTGGTCATCGGCCTTTTCTTGGGAAAGGAAGTTAGAGATGAGCATCACAGTGCAAGGGCAAAGATGCGGGAATGACAATAAATATTTCCTCACAGTATTCTTGATTTTTATTTACTTTATTCCGTTGAGCATAATGGGTGTTGTCTATGGCCACATTTTGAAAATTGCAAAAAAGCAGGTAAGAGGCATCAAGCGACAGGAGATTGATAGAAAATGCAAAGAGAGCAGGAAGCGTGCACGAGAACGTAAGGCAACAAAAACCCTTTCAATAATATATGGAGCGTTCGTTATTTGCTGGCTACCCAACTGCATCTTGGCTATGGCTTCAACACATTGCCGTATATGCTTCCTTAAGTTATGGGAAAATAATAAAACATTATTTCTTTTTCTTCGCACTCTTTGTGTTGAAATACTTCCACTGCTGAGCTCAACGATGAATCCATTCATATATGCCATTTTCAACAAGCAGTTTAGGAGTGCTTTCAAAGAATTCGTTCTTCGCAGAAGAGCTGCAACCATGTTAGACTCCGATAACAATGTATCTCGGATACTCACGGCGAAGAGAAACCTTGTCAAATGGGTGCATAATCATCGTAGAAGTCAAAATGGTAGCAAGATTGAAAATGGTAGCAGAACCGAAAATGGCAGCGTTGCAATACTTCGTAGTGGAAATGACGATATATATAATGATGAAACGAGTTTCTAAACCACCAGAGCTTGCAACTGCACTGCAGTTCAATTGATTTTATCTTTTCAGTAAGTTAATGAAGCTCAAGGTGTAATTCTTAAAAGCGCTCCTTGGCTTAGAGGCTTAGCGTTGCTTCAAGTTCTTTGCAATTGAGCACTAGCAATCCCTTTCTCGCTTATATACCAGAAGTCACGACTCTTCAGTATTGTAGCTTATCGATGTTGTCTTGAAAGGAACCAAACTAAATAAATCGCGGTGTAGAAACTTTTGCATTGAAGAGGAAGTAAGTTCTTTGACCAAGTTAAGAAAAAAAATGAAGGCTGTATTTTGATACCTGGGTTAAATTTCAAATAACACAAGCCTTTATCGTCCTCTTTCTTTCTTCATCTAATATAGAGCCAGTATCTTATACTTTATAATTTAAAATAAAGAGAAAAATTAGCCAAATATTTTCATGTATAATTTCTTTCGGGGGCGTTTTAAAAAGGTTTGACCAACTATAACCATGCAAAGAGAAAGTGGAACAAAGAAACCCTAGGTCCACCAAGACGCCAGATCTCCTGCATACTGACCAATTTTCTTGCACTTTCGTGCACAATGGGAGCGCCAAGCAACCTCACGTTCCCTCTCCCCATAACCACATCCCTGAAGCTAGCTTTACTTATCTGGATGTTAATTAATCTTCTTGACACAAATAATTGCCATGAGATATAAATGAATGCTAAAAGTTGATAAGAATGATATCATGACGGTATGCCTGTTATCTGAAAAGGTGATTGTCTTCTTCAGTAGAAGGGCAAAGGTAGTCTGGATTTATCGCAAACATAGCTTATACTTACTAGCGTAATAACTGACCATGTCTTTCTTATTTAATGTGTTCATTTAGCTATGAAAGCTTGCGTTTTTATTTGTATAATATTCGTAGTTAACCTGGTAGAATGGGAATTATCTGTGAATATGACAGATAGGTTCATTAGAGTTACTTAAGAGGGTATTACTTAGATGCCAAAGAATATTTTAAGCATTTCCTAACAAAACGTTATAGCACATGAAAAGAGGATTGAGAAATGCAACAAAGAAAACTTGGTAAGCAATAGAAAACGTTAAGCAAATTAAAGAAACATTTCCATCAAGGAACATGAGGTGATGACAAAATAAAGTCCTTTACATTTCAGCTTTGCTACCAGCTGATAGATAGGATATCAGTTAAAAGCACAAAATATAGCACGTTGAGCACTATTATTGATCCCAATGGATAATTTTGAGTGGGGAAAGCTTTCTAACGTCACTTTTGAATTTTTTGGTATAATGAATTTCAAAGCTGAGTATCGATACTTTTACCTTTCCAACAAACCGAGAAAGATGCATTGCAGTATCTTGTTCTGATATGCATTTTTTATTCACACTTTTATTTGAAGTTAAAGAAATATGTCATCTTGTAATTGCTGCAAGAATAATTTCATGCTTTTGATGCTATTATACTTGCTACAATGACATTAATCCTTGGCAATCTAAGATTGCCGTAAACTTCAAATTCATAAATTTACTTTATCTAGTTCCATGTAGTTCTAGAGCTAAAATTATTATAGCTAAAGATTGCACTAGGTTTGTCACATAGTATTGGAGCAATAAGTAAAGCAGCTTTTAGGAGGATCATGAACATTTATTATCTGCAAGATATGGAAGGTTCCGTTGTATCGGATATCAGAACACCTAGATGTCAGTGTAATTTCAATCTAGTATAAACAAAACCTAGAACATAGCCGTCAAAGCACTTCAGTGTCATGTGGGCTCTGATTCTCCTGTTATAGATTCCACAACATATAATAAACAGTGCACTTTCTCGTTTACTTAAGGATGATGACATCGAAATGCCACTCAGCAAAGTTAGCCCCAGCCATGATTCTTTCCTTCAAATCCCTTTTATTTCCCTGGGGTACATCTATGCAGACAAAAGTAGGTAGAAACCACAGCACCCGCAGGTAAAAAGTTTTGTTAGGCACTGAAGATAGTAACGCTAAAATTAATAAATAATAGCTTATAAACAGCATTTTCTTCATACAAGAGGTTAATATACTGGCAAATTGTCAGTTACTTTCCCCTCTGTTTAACGCAACACTGGTATAGGCTTTGTACAGTTCTATGATTCTCTACTCGAATTGCTACAGGCAATGATTGCAAGCAAGTGGCTAAGCCGCAATGTTCTCCTGCTGCTAAACTACAATCGCCTTCCGTTGCTGCTTTTCAATTCATTAAGCTAGTTATACAGCATCTCTATTTCCCATCGTCCCTTGTAGCATGTATTATTATCAATGGTGGTAAATGGATAGTTTTAATATGACTTATCAACTGGCAATTACTGAATAACTCAAAGTTTTATTTGTATATTTTTTAGCACTCAGAATCCAATGTTGATAGGGGTTACTAAAGTGCATCAAAAACAGCTTTGAGTCATGTTCATAGTACTTCATAGGTTTTGCAAATTTTTGCTCTAAGCACCCTAAATTCAAGATTATTTAGGGGTTCCTAGGACCAGGTCTAGTGGGCCCATTAGCAACTGCACCACTGGAGTATCCTGTAGTATAATGAAAGTGTGTTCGCTACTGTCATTTTTGTTGATCTAGAAGCTAATCTAAGAGAAATTCCTGGCTTATCTTTACTTTCCGAGTATTTAGATGAAAGCAATTGCAGTTAAAGATCTAATTGAATATTATTAATTTTCAGTGTAAAATGTTAGGTTGGTAATAGTTTATTTAAATGTATAAAAGCATTATTTGCCATTTCCGCCTAGGACAGTTCTTGCGTAATTCTTGTAAAATGTAGCTTGCTATGATGTTATTCAACATTGATTAAAAAATGATGAATTTGTTTTGCTTTTTCTTTTGACAATTGCTTGAAAATCTATACGATGAACCTTTGCTGCAAGATATAACAAAATCAATTGACTGTAAGGTTAACTGACATGGAAGCTTTGGTTCTACTTCCAGAGTTAAAATATCTAGCCATGGCGGTGGATATGCAGAAAAAGGAGATCATTTAACTCGTCATCAGCATGCTTGATATGCAATGAAGAACACAAAGAAGCACATGGCAAGTGTATGATAAAGTGGGGTCTAGGCACTAGTGTGTTTTGACTACAAAAACACAATAAGATACTGTACGTTACATCTAACACAGAGAATACTAGTGTGATAAACAGTTGCATGAAATATAAGTTTGTTCATATGAGATTGTTTATGAGACGCAAAAGACTGGGATTAGGCAAAAATTAAGAAGCATGGCAATCCGATGAGACGCAAGAGGCTGGGATTAGGCAAACATTAAGAAGCAGTTATGAAGTGTGGCAATCCGAGCTTCACCTGTTAGCTTGAACAACCTATGTTTGCAAGATCGGTCTAGAAAATAACAGAAACATCATCCTGCAACAACAACAACATGCTTCCATCTACTACCTGCTTCCACCATGTGTTAATCCACTATATGCATCCACTACATGCTTCACAAAATCTGTAATCTCTGTTTATTGTACCACAGTTGCATAATATGGGTTGTTATTGTTATTGGAATATTCAAGAATTTAAAACTCGATGAAACGTAAATCCAGTTCCCATTGAAAGGAAAATAATTAAATCCGCAATTATATGTAGCAAAACTTTGGCCAAAAATTTTGAGAAAAAGATAAGAAAACGCAAATAAAATGCGCTATAGTTATAATTGGGGATTGTAAGGCAGGTGGAACCGAGTTGCAAGGATTGATGATCTTTGTGGAAGCGACCCTTAAAATACTCGCTTTTCTACTTCATAAGAAACTTGGAACTGTACGTATTTCTAAAAGTTTCTTAATTCGCTTCCTATTCTCGGCAACTAAAGTGGCCTCAATGTTTGGGAAAAAAACATTTTAGATGGATTTCAACGTTGATCGTCATGGGAAGCTCAGTCACCATAACATTAAAAGCTAAAATTTTTTCTAAGCAAAATTCCATCTAGTTAGAATATAAAATATTTTACTATTTAATGTTTCTAAATTTCCTTTGAGAATAGGACTGGATTTTCTAAAAGTTTTCTCCAGCCTAGTACTAGTATCTTTCAATATAAAAACGTGTAGAGCATCTGTCCCAGATAAAACCTAATCTCTGTGGTTTTTCTGTTGAAATTAGAGTCCCGGAGTTTGACACTTAGGATTAAGTATTTTAGATAGTACATATGGAATGTTAGAGACGTACAGAGAGTTGATAATCAAAACTTTATTGAAATAGATTTGCTTTAGCCATTTGACATAAAATCTAAAACATAGAATTACATTAAAATAAATAGTGGGTTCTGTCCTTCTTTGAAATTAAGTTATGGGCGTGGCTGAAGCTAAAATAGCAAATTATGAGGGGCGGTTCCAGAGCTGAACTTTGTGAGGTGGGGGCTATGCCCCGTTTTACTTTCTTTCTCAAATGAGTTTCTTAATAAAATTGTTTCCTACTGGCAGGGCAGCCATTGCTATTTCAAAACAAACTTCTCTGATTTTCTCTCATATTTTTCATGAAATGCTACTCTTTTCCTCTGATGTTCAACAGATGTAGTGTTTGGCCCTGGCCCTATTTTTTGCAGTTCAAACTTTTGGCTCCATAAAGTGTGGAACTGCACTTCAAAATGAATGCACAGAACCAAATGCTGTAGAAATAGGGGAAAACTTGTCAATTTTCACGCTCGACTGAAAGTGTGACAGACTATAGAGAAACTCACGACTTTAAAAGGAAACAATAGCAACTACAAAGCTTCTCTGATTTTCCCTTATTCTTGAAAATTTCCCTGATTTGGTGGAAGGCCTGTACAGGACACAATATCCTTTAGGAGAAAGACACTTGCTTTTCAAGTGAGTTTCTCAATACAACTGTTTGCTGCAAGAAGTACCCCCCGCTTGGGAGGATCCATGGTCATCTGGCCCCCTCTAGATCCTCCCCTGTTAAGAGCAGGCTTCCCATGTTGTCAAGTATTCAAAACAGTAAATTAAAGTAGCAAAATAGATTTGTCCTAATAATAGTTATTGTCGCTTCAGGAAGAATTTTTTCTTTTCATTTCTAGCTAGAATATTTTTCTTTCAAAAAACCAGTGATTTGCATTAGGTGAGCAGGCAAAGATTCGTCTTAAGTTTTAATATCCTCAAAGCATAAGATGTTTTCAAGTTTTTTCCTACTTCATGTTTTAACAGACTGTTTTTCACATACATCCCCTCGGTGATTGTGAGTTAAGCCCCTAAGTCTTCCTTACGTTTCATGCACGAAATAGAGCAAATTGTTTATACAGAGAGTGGCTTTTCCTTGGTGGAGGTGAAATCTGAAGTATTTTGCAAGCTAAGAAGATTTTGAGGGAGCAACAAGTGGCGTAGTTCCCATCACCAAGATAATAACATAAAACATTTATGACCCTAAATAAGCGGATATTCTCTTTCTATTATCAACACATATGAAATCAGCTTCCAAACTTCGAAGCTTCGTACAATATCTTTCTTCTTCTTCTATTCTTGCTAGACGTTTTCATTCTAGCAATTGCTACCATTATGTTTGCAGTGGATTAGAAGAATGAAAGAGGATATTGCTTGAAGACCATTTAAAAACTCTTTCTATAAGCAACATATATTTTACAGAGTTTATATGATTCCAGAATCTGGAAATATGCTAGAAATCAAACTTGAGTCTGTAACGCTTTAAGGCACATTATAAATAAGGAGTCAACTTTTGGGTAAAGCAAAAATCTTGTTCACTTAGGAAATATCTGCAGTGCAAAGAGCAATGATTGACACTTCATATATGATTCACGATTTAAGTGCATTCAGTGCTAAAGCCAGACAGCAAAATGCATCAATTTGAAAAGGAAAACAATAATGAACATGTATATAAGTCATGCGACCAATGTTCTAGAAAGGCCTAGCAAATTAGAATTGGTCCAACGTTTGTTTCTTCTACAAAAACCATAGGAATTTCATCTAAGTGCGATATTCAATGTTTTCAGTATACTCTTGCGATATTCAGTATACAGCATTGTTTTCATGAAGTACGCTCTTTTCTTTTTAAGAACCAGTAAAATTGAGGTTCAGGCTGGTTTTTCTAAATTTTCCCCAAATTTTGAGGCTGAATTGCTCTTAATTTGTTTTTAAATTTGTAAGGTTTAGGCATTTCAGAAATAAATAGAAAGACAATATAAAAGACAAAATAGGATATGATTGACTGAGAGCACATCAGTAGAATGTTACATCTTAGATGGTATTTCTTGCATATCAACATTTTTAATTGAAAAAAGCTTATAAGCAATTATTACTAGACAATGTTAGCACAGTAACTAGTTTTGCTAGAAGGGGGGAGACTAATTTGCGAAAATCAAATGGGAGAAGTGACAAGGCTGTCAATTCTAATCAGGCTAGCAAGGAAACGGTATTTTATGTCCAAAAATACATTTCAAGATAGTGCTTCTGCCTCAGCTTTCTTAATTTTCCACCAGATTTCAAGCTCGTGCTCCTATAAAAAATTGTACGATATTTTGCTTAAGTTCTATCATCAAAAGGCAGGTCTGCGAGCATTAATAGCAATAATGAATAACAATAGCAATAATGAATAACAATAGCAATAATGAATAACAATAGCAATAATGAATAACAATAGCAATAATGAATAACAATAGCAATAATTAATGGCTCTTTTTATATGCTTAAAAAAGGACGTTTCATTTAGTGGAACATTCTGGTGACCAGAGACATCGTGAGAACCCTTTAGCTGGGGAGGAGTGTGCAGTTGAATTTACCTAGTTTGTAAGCTGTTCTATTGTAGCATGGCTATCGAAAACTCTCAATGTATCCAGCATTCTTTCGTTTCCAGAGTCTACTATAGCACTCAACATGGATGGGCCTGGAGAAAACATTTTCAAAATAGAGGTTCCCAAGATGCTGGAAAACGCTATTGTAAGACTGGTTCTTGCAAATACTGTTTTTAACTATGCGATCTTTCAAATGTTGTTCAAGCATTATATAGCGTTCAAATCTTCAAGAATTACTTGATGTTGACGATGCAATGACTCAATTTTACTTGAACTTTCTCAAGTTCTCAGATATGACAGCGCGTGATCGTCTCTCACTTCATTATTTTCTTGCCGCGCATGCCTGAGAGTTGAGCGCTCTACCCTCGCGACCAAAAGCGCTGCAACGGAAACCGACTTTTATGCCAGTTTAAGCAATCTGAGGGCCGTTTTCACTTAAACGAACTCAACAATTCGACGGAGGTGGCCTGAGATTTGTGCATGCGCAGTAGGCCCAGATTGATTCCCCCCTCAGCTACATTCGGCCGAATCGGCTAATTGAGAAGTTCAAGTGGCTTGAGCTCTTCCATCAGTCGAAAATCCCTTACTACGCACGCACAAACCTCGGGACGCCTTGACCGAACTGTGGCATTCGCTTAAGTGGAAACCGGCCTTAACAGACTAACTTCAAGGTCAATGTTCGCGTGACATCTCCAGGAGGTTATTTTAACTATCACAATACAGTAAAGCAACAGACATTCTCAGTCGTTTTGCAAAAATATTTTGATCGCAAAAGCAATCTATTTCTGTTAAATTGATAACAAATAAATTTTCATTACAGTAAAAACTCTAGCATCTGGCTTCGATATCTTGTAAAAGGATTAACTTTTCATTGCAAACTTCTTCAATATGTTGGGAATAACGAGAGAGCAGAACAGGCTGAAATCCTTCTAAATAAGCGACGAAGTTAGTTTCCTTCTTAACGGGATCCAATAAAGTTCTCAAATTCAACAACTAGGCGGGAAGAATAAAAAGCTGCTTTCTGTTGTTGAAGGTACGCTGTTTTAGTTTAGGTTTCTGTTTCAATGTATAAAATATAAAAAATTTATTGCTCGCAGATGTCATGCTTTTGAAATTACTCCTAACCCGCTCAAACAATCAAAGCCATAAATATAGCATGCATTCATATTAATGTTTAATTCTCTCTGTTTCATGATTCTTTCCTCCAGTTTTATGTTCTCTTTCTTGTTCATTGTCATTGAGTTGTTTACTTTGAAATGATGAGATTTACAAATGTACAAACAAAATCTATACAGTGCTGAGTAGTGTGTAAACAAATATCAAATTGAGATTACTCAGTACAAACTCACCTCCGGATTTTGTTCACATAAGCGCTTGTTTATCGCATAATTTACTTGCAGAACTTGTCCTAAGTATAGCTCATTAAGTCCTGTTTACATTACACAAACTAGCGTAGGTTCATTCAAGGGTAAAAATATCCTAGGCTATTTGTAGCCGTGTTTGAACGTTTGCAAGTTGATTTTGTAGAGTATAATAATTCTGGAGCTAGCCTACGTTAAACTCAACGTTTGCGCAGATAGAAACGCTAAATTTGGAGAATGTTTCTGCTATATTGCATCTCTACAACCACTAGCAACCTACCGCCTTATCTCCATCTTCTGAAAAGTGGACTTTTCCCATGAGTCAAGTTGCTGATGAATAATCATCACCCCAGATCTTGAATAATTCTAAAACTTCGTTTTTATGTTTATCTAAATCGTTCATATGAAGTAAACTTAAAACAACCTAGCTTTCCTTTGTTTGTAGGCACCTACGCAGCGTCTTGTTAATTGGGCATTAGTAGGGAAAGAACTAATACAGGTTCGCCCCAGGTTTGCGCTGCCCTACGCCAGAGTCCAGAAAAAGCAACGGCTCCGCTGCTGTGAGTAGGAAGGTTTTTATGTTCTTGCAAGCTTTGTGGAAGGCCCAAACATTTTGTAAAAAAAACCTGGCTTGAGGAAAATTCTAATTCTTGCAAATGAGACAGTTTTCGCATGGGGGAGGCTCCGTTTCAATGTTGTATAGTTAGGAAGATTACACGTAAAGAAGTGGCTGCGGCGGAAAGCTTGAATTTTTCATCACTCTGTCCTACGGTTTCAAACAGAAAGCACCCAGGTTGGAAAACACGTATGAATTTCTGTACGCAAAGCTGCAGGCGGCTTAAGCTGATAAGGTGCGGGCTGCGCTCAGATCCAAAATCAAGTGCGAGCTACGAGCAGCGTTAAAGTCGGATGCGATATTGTTCGATTTGTCAAGACTTAGAGGTGATACTCAGAGACCTCTTGAAAGTTGGACCTAGGCCATATGGAAGGGGGGAGTGGGGGTGTCCTACCTCTCTTGTAATTTTCGGCAAATCATACAATCTTTCGAGAACTTTTGGAACTATTAGGTATAAAGTGCATCCTCTTTTAGATCAATTTTCGTTCCCAAATGGTTATCTAGCATGTTTTCGGCAGGAAAGCTTCCTCGGAATATCCTACGACTTTTCAATATATTTCGCAACCCGTCAGCAGAGGTGCAGCGGATAGTAACTTTGCGCAATGGTAAAATGCGCAGTGGTCAAATTTTCCTAAACCTTTGAGCCCCCATCCGACCACAATGGCATACCAGAGTACTTTAGATACCATAAATCCCCGGGGGTTGGGGGCTTATTCAAAGATCTGCGGTATGTTAAGAATACTGATTAACACATAGAACTTGTTGCTAATTGTTACAAACCTCATCATACAAATACTGCAGTGATGAATCAAACAAGTAGGAACATAACAGTATATTTGACAATTGCCTGCAAACACTTAGCAATATAGCTTGAAATCAAAAAACAGCTTCCACTTAAGCAACCTGATAAATGGTGCAAAATAAGTCACAATTATCCGAATATAATGTTTAACCGAGAGTACTGACTACATGGAGAAAACGGTCCTGTCTTTTTTTCAAAAATCAAGATCCAATATTGCCTGCTTTTTAAATTTTCAAAGGGTGATTTCCAATCGTCAGCAAAAGAGGTGCAGGAACTATTTTCATATAATACAAAGACAATAAAACGGTAACTCCAGCGGATATGTTCTACCAACTAATGCGCAAAGAAAGCTAAGAAAAATAATACTAGTGTTCATATCCGGACAATGTGGCGAATGACGGTCTACTATACTGATAATATACTATCATGCATGGCTCTTTCTCATCAGCACTGCAGTCACAGCAGATACCAGCACAGCAGATAAATAAGAAAAAGAAGACAACTCAAGTCTCCTTCAAGTTGCAAAATCTCAAGAGTTTGATAAGCAAATTGTCTTACACCTTTAAAATTTCTACTTCTTGGCTAGTCTTCACTTATAGCAATAGAGATGGAACACTACAACATTCGTGTCAGCTTTTCATGGAAAATAAAAGTGCTATCCATTTCTCATCGTCTTCTTTTCTTGCTTGATTTACTGCTTTCTTCCATAGAACTTCTCTTTCTCTTGGATGACTTGTCCGTACTTGCGTGGTCATCATTCTCTCGCTCTCTATCAGCTACAAAAGTTAAGGTAATAAAAGGGAATAATTAGGGCAGTCAGCTCTTGAACTTATTTTCAACATTTTGACTTAAGAGTTTGGATTTTTGACCTAACTTTGACTTTTACAAACCCTTCCGGACGGGTTTGTGGTAGCACTCATTCCTGCGTCTAGGATTTCTTAAACGTCATTCATTTGTGGCATTTCAGAAATAGAGGCTTGGAATTGCACAGATCTTCCCTAGGGATAGCTTCTCAACTGCTGTCATAAACTGGAAAATGGCATATTTTCTGGATAATATTTTCTCCATCAATTGCACAAAATCAAAGTAGCATGAAACAAGACTCTTGAAAAGCGATTAGTCGTCACGTAAACGCAAGCTTGCCTGTCTCAACACTACAAAATTATCTCAGGTGTCAAATAAAACGTCTCCCCTCCCCGATTATTAATTTTTCGATTTCTTTCCAACCTCCCGGATTTTATTAGGACCCCTCTGTTTATTAATTTCAAGGAAGTTGACTTTTTTACGAACTCCTCATTTCATTTCCTTTCTTGTTAGTACTATTCACGCCCAATATTCAAGGCAAAACAGAGTGCTTCTGTATATATTTTAGCTCTATGCTTTATGACAACCTGTTTTTGTTCTTTCTATTGCTCTATAATCATTCAAAGCCATTTCTAAAATTCCGATTCCCCCCGTTTATTTTTACCCCCTCGTTT
>WIPJ01001351.1:81601-95216 GCA_018155075.1 Cassiopea andromeda
CATCAATCCAGTGATGTAAACTAATAACGGGGGGGGGGGGACTCATGCATAAGCAATGATATAGAAGCGCTGAAGGCGCTAGATGTCCAACTCGGTCTGCCAGAGTGAGGCATATTTTGCTTTGGCGGCCATGTTAAATGGTGGCAAAACAATTTTTCGCCAGTACTGAGCTCTTATAATGTGGTAAAAAGTAATTGCCGAGTTTATGAAGTTCCCAACGGATTGTTAGCGTGTAAAGTGGTGAGTCATCATTAACCATCTCTTGTATCCTCAATTTCGATTGAATTTTGACGATTCGTGTATCCTATCGCGACGTTTCAAGTAATTTAAGGGTGGCAGTTGCTGCGGTGCGCTTTGTGAAACTCGAAAAATATAATTAAAAACTTTGTTTGCAAGGTGGCAGCGAAGCCAATAGCAACTATTTACATTGCTTCTGTTTTAAAATTTATTTACGAAGTTAACAATAATCTTTTCCCCGTGGTTGCTTGTGATGTTAAGACTCAGAGCTCAGTAGACCCAGCTATGAATGCGGACCTAAGTTGTCTGCTTTTTGCTGCCATTGAGGTAAACTGTATGCCACATTGTTATCTTTAACAAGTGAAATTGGATCGGATCTTTTTTCAGAAAATGGCTAAATCTTGCTCAGCATATGGATACACAAATCGTTTTTTTAAAAACAGAATTTCATTTCATAAATGTCCCCTGAAGGATAAGAGCCTTCTTCGAAAGTGGATAGTTGCAACAAGACAGAAAATCTTAACCTACCTTCAATAGCACTAGCAAAAATGACAGTTTGGAACGTTATTAAAGTGAATACTGCAGCAATTGAAATTGAAATCGCATTTACTGGCATAATCCCTTTGTGATAAAATGTTTACAAAACACTTTATTTCAAAAAGACAGTAGCTCACCGCAGCAACTGCCACCTTTACAGTACTTGACACGTCGCGATAAATGCACAGATTGCCAAAATTCAAACAAAATTGAAAGGACAAGAGATAATTCATACTAACTCACCACTTTACACGCTTGAAATCCGTGCGTAACCTCATGAAATCGGCCCTTACTTTTCACGAAACTATAAGGGCTCAGTGCTGGCGATAATCCTTTTTGCCACCATTTAAAATGGCCGCCAAGGCAAGATTTGCCTCACTCGGCTCAATGTGCACACCCCCTGAGTTGGACATCTAGCGCCTTCGGCGTTTCTATATCATTGTGCATAAGTTAATATATTTCAAAACGAGGCTATGAATTGTATTCCAAAGAGAGGCTATTTAACAATGGGCATCATTATTCAAACTAAACAGAGACTAGCTCCCAGTTTGCAAGCTCTGTTCAATGATGACAGAGTGATAAAAGAAACTTAAAAAAAAGAAGCTCAGGGGCGTAGCTAGCATGCTTTCATTGCTGGGTGTCAGAGGTTTTGCCCTGCAACACTGAGCAGTGCCCTGCAAAAGTTACATCTGCAATTTGATAACGCATTAAAAAGAATACAATTGCGGCAGTAGTAAGGGTAAGATACCACACCCATCTTTGCCAACTATGAAAAATCTCGTTTGAGTCATACCAAGTTCTACTTATCCCAAGTGCAATCCACGGCGGAGATGAATTCACCAATTTACCAGAAGCTCCCAGAGCTCACTATTGCATTACACAGCACAGGATTACTGTAGAATAGGAAAGGGAGAAGGATGGGGGTCTAGGGGCATGTCCACCGAAATATTTTTCACAGCCACGCCCTCTAGAACGTCGGAAAACGCCCTTTTGGAACATGAGATGAAAGATGCTTTCACCATTAATCTCTGTGCCCAGAAGGAAAATCAATCCTTTAACCTGAAAATGAAAGACAAACAAGCTACGGTGACCTTTTCTTTTGCTGTCGTATACCTGTAGTCCAACGCTAGAAACAAACTCTCACGCCGGTCGCCAAAAGAAAGATAGTATACTCTAGAATTTGCACTGAAATTCATACATGGTGGGTCTCTTTGATATCATCGTTACCCTACAAGGCAATTCAATTGCCCTGCAAACTGAGCAGCTTTATCTGTTGAGGAGTGTCACACACCCCCGGAATTTCTCCCCTGAAGAAGGCTGAAAAGTGGCCACTTTGGGAAGATGATTTAAAGTTATAAAGGAAGCCGTTGGAAGAACATCTCTTCAGAAAAAGTGTCATTTGGTGAAGTTCCCTATTCTAGAACATGCAACCAAAATCTCATAGCCTGGTAGTTTGTTGTTCTGAATAAGTGTTTGCTTGGAATAACTAAGGGGGGCTCCAGCCCCCCATGGGAAAAACTAACAAGGGGACTAAGCCCCCCAGTTCTACACCACTGCATCAATCCCAATGAGACTTCTCGAAGGATCAGGGGCAAATGAAACAAGGAAGTCCTGACGATGTACTCACAAAAATTGCAAGCTGAAAATCAGAAAAATGGGGCCCCAAAAAACAACTCTCTTCATTCTTCCATTCGGGGACCTCTAAAATATGTGGTGCAGGATATAACCCCATATTATCGCCCTTGGTCAATTCACTATCAAGATCTTTTGCCTTACTATGAATTTAAGAGAAAAAACCTGCGATTAAAAATCGTTGCTCTAAAAGGCGATTGGTGCAATGGGCCTAACTCCAATTTGCAAGATTAAAACACCGAAGGCCTGCTGCAATTACAAAAATAAATCAAAGAAGAAATATCCAAATTCAAAAAACTTACACTTCTTTTACAAACATAGCATCTGGGTTGGGGAAAAGATTGCCATCAGATCTTCCGTATGAACTATTAAAAAAGCAACAACATAACTAATAAAATTAGATGCCGATAATCAAAATAAAAAATAAGTAAGGTTACATCAAATCTCAACAGGATTGAATGAATTCTTTGCAACAAAACAAACAGTGTTTCTTCCAACGCGGCACAACAAGCAAGTGCTACCACCTCCAAATGTCGCACAAAGCGTATGAAATGTGAATACTGCAGATGCAGATAACTGCAAAGTATTCCAACTATAGAAATAGAAAACTTCTTTTTCACAACTGTATACATGTTAATTTACGAAAACTGTACGACAAATGTTATTATTTCTCACTTTCTATTCAGGTAAATGAAAAGCAAAAAAAGTTAGAATGTGAAGGAATTGCGTTATAAATGTTCAAAAATATTAGAGTCTTGGGCAAAAATGAATACAAAACATGCAAATTAATCTAAACCTGCACTTAGTCTCAAACGGAGTGCAATGACTTTTCATTTTTGGACTTTTCATTCTTGTCACTATTCCTCTAACAGGGATACATGCAACCACAAAAACAAACGAACACCAAATACGCATATGCATGAAAAAAACTTACCTCCCAGGGCAGTAGAAGTTCAATCTCAGGTAAGTGTAGTCACCTTCAACATTTGAGCTAATATTCTACAAAGAAGTTTATGAAATGCCGTGAAAACTATGAAAGACACTACGACTGATGCATGGACAATACAAGGAGCGCAACCAATAAAAAATCATTAACCATTCTGTCACTTTCCTTAATAGAACCTCTTGCAAAGGTTCTACTTTAAGGTGAGTACAAATCCTGGCCATTTTCTGGGACAAAACCAATCCTTAATACAGTGAAAACCTGGACACAAGAACTTAAAATTTTGCAATGAGCCTGCCTGTTCAAGTTCTTATGAGATGAAATGTTCCAGAAATTAGAGTGCTGGTCCTTAGCAAAGGGTCCAATACAAACGCCAGAATGAAGAAAGAACAGAAAACTTAGCACTTAAGTAGCACTGCAATATAGCCAAATACACAAAGCTTTACCACAAAATGCATGGCTTTTTAGTTATCTGGTTAAGACCATAGGCGTAACCTTCCCAATCACCATTATATAAATAACATTTTGGGAACATCCATGAAAGGGGCTGGTAAGCAAACAGGCTAAGTTGACATTTAAGTAGATAGGAAACAAACCATTAATTAGAACCTAGTTGACGCATCAGGCTTAAAAGGTTCCAATTATTTGAAATCAAAATGTACAACGTGCGACTGTATGTTCCTGATACATGAAATTTTTTATATGCGGGTTTCTACTGCAGTAAAGCTGGGTGCTAAGAGGTCACACAGGTGGCTTTGCTACTATGAAACTGTTGGTTAGCTAGAGCCCAAAAACAATAAGAAACTTAAGCTATGACAAAAACTACAGAGCAATTTGCAACATGTGGCATTCGACAACGAAATTCAATTTCTGCAGCAAAAATTTACATTCATATTGATGAAGAACGCAAGGTGGCATGGAAGATAAGTAGCAAAGAAAAAAGAGAATATAAAAACAAAGATGAAATAATACAACAGAAGAAGAAAACCATAAGATGAAAGTTGAAAAGCAGAAGAAGAAAGAGCTGGAAATAGCAAAGACGACATAAAAACGCTCAATAAAAAGGAATTTTGAAAGAGACTACAAGTGCTGTTCCATATTCAAACACTTAATTCTGATGTGACAAATACCTTTACTGTAGAAATATGAAATGGTACGGACATGCCAGCCAGAGGTAATATGATGGCTTCGTACTTCTTATCTGCAGACAACCAAAAAAGAACGCATCAAATATCAAGCATAGCAAAATAAGACTTGAGAAAGGAATGGTAGGAATTTCTGCTCACCAGTAAATCGTACTATCGTCTTTTATAAATTATAGAAAATGCATTAAAAAGTCTTCAAAACTTGTGGAACCAAATCACTTTTTAATTCATAAGCCTCGGAAGTAAGTTTTTGGACCTGAGGAAAACTGCCAATACTTTTCCTGGTGGACCAGCATACGTTCAGAAACTTTATGCTATCGCTGAGAGTTTGAGGGGAGGCATTTAGATCCGCAGCACCGGATTATACAATTATTCCTAAGCCACACTTTACGTAACTGTTAACTGGGGAAAACGATAAAAATCAGTTCATCCTCTAAGGGGAAGTTTCATCCTACCTAAAGTCGTTTTTGTCTACGCTACTTGTTACCTAACCGTCCATTCAAAATCTATCACAAAAAGTTCATTTAGGACATAGGAAAAATTTTTCCCAACATTAATATAAAGATGGCCATCAGAGGTAAAGAATGAGTCGTATGTGACCAAGTAGCTAATAATACATTACTATTGAAGCATGTTATTGCAGTATTATTAAATTACGTACTGTAGATAAGTGGTGTGAACTAGATATTTAACCAGAAATAGATGAAATAAACCAACTGCAAAACAAGTTTGATTATTGATTATTGGTTATTGATTATCGATTATTGATTATTGATTATTGATCGCTATATCACACGCACCTTCCGCCAGGACGTTTTATGAACAGCTGGCCATATTATACACACCTTTCACAGAGCCACGGCGTCATGCCAACGCTCGCATAAGGCAGTGCAAGGTGAATGTGATATAGCCAGGTGCTCGTACAAGATCGGGGCGATATCTAAAACATAACACAACCGAGACAATTTTTCTCGCGCCCATTCGGCTCTTTTCCAAAAGGCATGCTTTATGTGTTTTAAATAACAATATTACAATGTATTATAAATTGTTTTGTTGGCTGCAGGAAAGATGTATTGCATCACACCTACTGTGGTTTGATCCTGCCAATCGCTTTGTATTGTGGTGTAGTTGTTGACTTTTGCAATTAATGTATTAGGTGCTTCTACCCCTTTGTTGTTAACAGTTGTTGTGATTATTCCTTGATATATAAAAAATGTATGCTTTCTTCACACACAAAGGCACATATATGGCCGCAGAATATAGATTTGATGACAATTTTATTTGGGTTCCATAGGAATATGTTCTAGTTATATTGGCTTTCTCTTGTGCACTGATGTCCAAAAGCGTAATTTTGCGCATCCGGCCATTTTGGAGTATTCGAGCCCCTTTCTAAAAAGTTGTTTCCGATAGCGGCCGTATAATCGAGGCAGTACTATACTGGCTAGATTACTGTTATCATTAGTATGAATGATGATCATTCCAACTTCATAACTACAAAGTCATCTACTATAATCATCCGAACAACTTATTACATATTTTATATGAGGAATAAGCCATGGAGTCAACCTGAGCTCTTAAACTATTAATAGCATATTCGATTTTATGTACGGAATTCAGTATTAGTTAAGCATGATCTTTCAAGTCAGCCAATTACAAATTACCTTTCAGCGAGATTTCTACTTGTAGATTTAATAATATATTGATGAAAAGAAGTTTGAAAAAAATATGGACTGCTTTAAAGTTTGTTGTTGTTGTTGCTACTTACTTTATTTTGAGTACGTTGTTATACCTAGCTTTTTCAGCTAACTTAGGCCTACTATGCACGCAGCATCCAGGCATGGGACCCCTAATTAAACGTCGCTTCCGAAGGGCGGCGGAGTGAGCAGTTTTGGTTGTTCACCTGGAAGGTCGTCCATTCAGTTTCGGACTGTAAACAGCCATGCTTAACTTCAGTCCAGTTAACCACTGGGAAGCTCAACATACAAAATTTGGGACATTTCGGGTGTCAAACTGTTGACAAAACTTCGTGTGCAGTTCAGTGCTCTAAATGAACATCGATTTAAACATGCTTTTAACTGCCTCAGCCCAGTTTTTCTTTGTGGTAAAGATAATGAAAATAACAAGCATTTTCTCCTGTATTGCCCCCTATACGATATACTTCGCAGAGATCTCTTTGACCAGCTCGCTGATGTCCCAGGCCTAGATATCGCCAGTGTCAATAATATGGATGGTGATACTCTCTGTCATCGACTTTTGTTTGGAGATCCATCTTTTGGTACTATTGAAAACAGATTAATACTGGATGCAACGATCTCATTTCTCAAAAATTCTGGCAGATTTGATTGATAAAACAATGGCATATTAGCAGCAGCGCAGTTCCCTGTTAGCTTTGTGTTTGTGTTGTGTTTGATGTTTTTGTTCCGCATGCTGAGGTAGATTTCTGGGATGGGACAATACCAAAATTTTTCTCGTTTTAAACCTTCGAGACGAAGGAAAAGGAAGAAAGAGAAAGGAGGGGAGAAAAGAAAAAGGGAAAGAGAAAAGGGAAAAAACTTCTTTTTTTTCTCTTTCCCTTGACCAGCAATCTGCCTTGGCTCTGTTGTACTGTAGTCTGTCATGTCATGTATCTTGGTTTTGTAGTTCTGGTCTTTGTTTTGTTTACTGAAGATTAATTTGAGTTGTGAGTGCCATCTATAGTGAAGACTTGGTGACCTAAAGTCTTTCTTCACTATGGATGGTACAGTGGAATGTAAATGTAATATCTGCAGGTTTTGATAATCTTGATATAAAAAAAAAGTTAAGCTAATGGAACTGGCTCGGTCGCTTGGCCATTCACCCTGCTCGATTGTAAAAATAAAATTAAGACCAACTATTTAAAAAAATATAACCTAAAATAATTAAAACACTAAAGAAGTGCTAAAAAGACAGAACAAAGATTGCAAATGGAACAAACTGTTTCAACTATATACATATTTGACTGTTACATTCCTTCCCCTCTAACTTTCTATAGATTTCTTAAAAAAAGCCGACAGAGATTGTGCTTTCAATTTAATTCTGGAGGTAGTTCTCTAGGATGCTGTCACGAAACACAATAATTTCGTTTCTAAATCTAGGCTAACAGTGTTTGCATGAGGCAACATTAACAGGTTCTTTGATGGTAAATCACATTGACCATTCTTGTCATGATAAATGTCCTGAGTGAAAAATGGGTCTTCTTTGATGGTACATTTATAAGCCTCAAACATTAACTTCAGAGGGTATTTAGAAAGTATTGTACATTTATTACAATTGTGTTGAAGGTCTTCACAGGAAGAAGATAAGTCATTGTGCAGAATTCGAAGTTATCTATTGTGAGTGCTGTCTAGGTAGTTATCGGTAGCTATTCCACAAAAAATTCATAAAATTGATAGCAATTAAACTGAGATTTTTATAAATGAGCTGTAGAGGATAAGCGATTTTTTCTTATCAAGGTCATTTGACTTCGTAAAAAAGCACTAATTTTACTTTCTTTTCTGAAAAACTTTGCATACATGTTGGTTAAACTCTATTTTAGAATTAATTTCTACCCCTAATACACTAAAACTTTTTGCAACATCAATAGAGCATCCGCCTAGCTACAGAACTATAATTTCATTAGAAGTCAAGCCAAATACTTAAACTTGAAATTTTTAGGGAACTACTTAAAAAAGAATTGCCACAAGAGAAAATAGCACTATCATCAATAATGTAGATGATATTATTGATGAAAACATTGAAGAATGATGGACCTGATACAGAGCCTTGAGGTACACCAGTCTCCAATTTCATACAACTACCATACGTCACCCCTATTTTTAATTCTTTTTCTTTTATTGGAGAGGCAATTTCCAATAAACTTTAGGGCAAATCTTGTGAAATGCGATCAAATGCTTTTGACAGGTCCATGGAGATCATGCCTGCAACATCTTTTGAGCCTAAGGTACATATGGCACTTACGAAAAAAGGAAGTAAAGCGATATTGATCCATGATAAATATACCCAATGGAGGTAGTAAAGTAAGTAATGCTAGCAGATAAACAGATGCTCCGATGAACACATCACAATGTCGTCGTTCAACAGTTTCAAATATGCAATGCTTTGCTTCACAAAATTCGATAGCGTCTTAAATAAAATAGCAATCACTTCAGTTTCGCATAATGAAACTTGAAAACAAAAATAACATAACATGTCGACAGAAATATGAAAAATATTTACCAACAAAAACTTTCAAATCTTGCACGTCTTTTTCTTGTGGGATAAGTGCTTTGTTTTTGTAGGCGACATTAGATCGCACCGTCCTATGAAATACAATATTTACTAATTCATACGCTGCTCAAGGAAAATATACACATGTTATGATGTGGTTATCAATAACTCCCATTCTCCAACAAAATTTAAGGATTTGCAGGCTTCAAAAAGAGAAGGGAATATAGCAACTTATTTCATAATCCCAAGAATTATGATATTCATACTTTTTACAATTTAGGAAACCGAAAACAAACTATACTCTGTATTGATTCTAGATAACTCAATAATGCTCAAGGTCATAAAGGCAGACACTTCTCTAATCCCTAGGGATGATGTCTGCTTTGGAACTTCTGGATTAAAGACTACCTTGATAGATGGACAGAGTGATATGCTAACTAAAAACTGACCTCTAGCTGAGAAAACATAACAAAATGAGAGAACAAACTTGCAGTCTGCAACTGTATACAACATAGAAAGACATGTCTCATTGACGATTTACCAAATCAAGTGACAATCTAGCGTACTAAAATTAAAGTAAATAATACCTTTTTGTTTCCGTTTGACCCTTCTTCTCAAGCAATCTTCGCTACAATTTGTTGAAAACAAATATC
The DNA here is from genome assembly GCA_018155075.1 of Cassiopea andromeda. Classification (NCBI taxonomy): domain Eukaryota; kingdom Metazoa; phylum Cnidaria; class Scyphozoa; order Rhizostomeae; family Cassiopeidae; genus Cassiopea; species Cassiopea andromeda. Next base: position 90,973 of record WIPJ01001351.1, read on the forward strand.
ATGTAAGTGAAACTAAAGTAGATTACAAAATCCTTGAATCTGCAAAATTCTTTAACTATAAAACTCCATAAAATATGCCATTAGGAGCCTTAAGAAACATTGTGCCAAATTTGGGGGGTTGTGTAGTGGAAAGTAAAATCGTTACGTAACGATTAAAATATAAGTGTATTGAGCTTGATATGTGCAAACACTTGGAGTTCTATGCTAATGAATAGGTCGCATAAACTATGCGTTCTAACAAAGTTGCAGTTGTCTATTACGTCGTATCAGTGATAAGAGTCTCCACTTCACAATGGACGTGCACTGTCTTGGCAAAGTCATGTGACTCTCTATTTAATGGAAAACAGCAATATTGATGGCAGGGGTGTTTTCCAGGGAGGCTCAGGGGGCGGAGCCCCCTTGTTAATATTATTGTTCATTTTGGGGGGGTTTGTATCAATCTCGCTTTTTGTACTAATTTTTGTATCAAACTCGCTTTTCAAAGCGCATTGACCTTGCTTCCGATGGTTTGTATGGGACTGCTAAGGTGGATTTCCTCACTACTATATGGCTATTGAGATCTTTGTAGATATTGGCTATATATTATATGACAATTAGACTAAATTATCATGTCTCCATCTTCAAAAATATGGGTGTGGCTAGAATGGGCCACACCTACTTTCTGACATTGCACTTAGAGCCCCTTTGTTAAAATTTTTAGAAATCACCCATGATTGACGGGTCCGCCGCATAATCGCTACGTAAGGATACGGATCCAACGTTGTAATGGTAAGACCCGTTATAAGAGGGGTAGGAGCAGTAGCGTAATAGAGGCACTCGGAGTCCTTAGAAATTCAATTGGTACCCTGTAATACTTTGTAGCACCATTGTTTTACAGATAGCAATTTCATCGACCAGAGTGTAATATGCTCTCATCTTCAATTTCAACTTGCTCACATTGCCGTTTTCATAGGTTAATTTGAAACTAAGATTGGTTCTCAATGCAGCGTCACACCATTTTATTAACCAGTAAAACTACATACATCTCATTGCAAAACAGTATTAAAATTGTCGGGATGCTATGTAGGGAGTTATCTCATACACCCATTAGCACATTTCTGGATTACAAAAAGGCAGCAAAATTAGCAAAACCCATCTCTGTTTTCAGAACAGCACCCAAGCACTAAAGATAAATACTGACTAACCGTAGGTAAATGATACTTGAACATCTTAAATGAACAAATATTAAAAATGAATATGAAAAAAGGGTTCCTTATAGTTATAACAAAAAATGAGCAACATCCTTCCTGTCTTAAGATTTCAATTTGGATTTCTACAATCAAAATCTTACAAGCAAGAATCTTTCACGAATCTCTTCTTTGATTCAGAACAACTTCTTTGGAAGAATTTAATGGACTTTCAAATCGACTCTAGCAAAAGTACAGCGAACAAAGAACAGCCGAATTCTTGTCTAAAAATCTTTAGCTGGAATTCTACAATCTAAATCTTACTAGCAAGAATCTTTCACGACTCTCTCATGTGACTGTAACCAACATCATGAGAAGAATTCGCTAGAATCGACTTTAGCGAAAAGTTCGCAAGCAAGGCCTGAAAGAAGGCACGACAATCTGGCTCAAAAAATCTTTCAATATCTTCAGCAATGCAAATCAATATCTGACTGTAAGTCAACATCATAGCTTACAATAAACCAAAAAAACTTAAAGCATTAGTTGAATTCTTTACAATTCATCACGGCTATAAAGGATACACGGCCTGATTAAATGAAAAAAAATTTAACTGCCTCTGTCTGCAGCCCAGCTATCAAAGGCAAACTCTTAGGCTTGGTAGTTTAGTTAACACATTGATTGCAAGAGGTAGCTCTCAGTTACGTAAAAAAGAACTTCGAACAATGGCAGTGGAAAGTTTTTATCAAAAGTGCTGAGACTTTTACGCCGGTAAGAGAAGTGCACTCGGTCACATCAAAGAAGAAAATACTATTCACATGGCGGACAACATCACAATCATATTCTGGTCATGATAATAGCGACGATCCTCTTACTGCAAGAACAACCAATTATCAATGAAAATCAAATTCAACAACTACTACATTGCGAAGCGGATTCGCAGGAAGCTCAAAATAGAAAGGGATGTAAAAAGGAAAAAGAGGAGTAAAGTTGGGTAAAATCAAGATAGCTACTAGAAAAACTGCTAAATCATAAATTCAACCAGGTTTGCTTTAGTGTATGGCATGACATTAAATCAGACGTTCCACAGGGATCTGCTCTAGGACCCTTCTTATTGAACCTATTCAGTAATGATTTCTTCTATGAAATACAGCACTGTCAGGTGTGCAATTTTGCAGATCATAATACAATCCATCCATGTGGAGAAACCTAGACTCTGTCGCCCCAAACATCAAGAAAGACATGAAAGTTGCAATTAGCTGGCACAAAAACAAAGAAATAGTTGAAAACCCTGAAAAATGTTAACTGATATTGATAGGTCTAAAAGATGAAATTAAATTTCGTACTTATATAAAAGGCATTGTAATCCAGATGATCGATAGCTTAAAGCTAATGGTTGCGACAATTTAAATTATGTTAAACTTCAACCAGGCATGTGCAATCAATTTGTATACAAACTTCAAAGGATGTCAGAGCTTCTTTAGAATTGCTGCAAACCCTGAATGCGCAAAAATTGTTTCTCTATATAAGTCTTTTGTACTATCAAATTTTAATTATTGCCCACTGATCTGAATGTGTATTGGAAAATCATCCAACAAAGAAATTAAAAGACTCCATAAACGTGCCCTGAGAGCGCTATCGCATGGGTCGAGGAGCTTCTGCATAAGAGAGGTGAGCTTACATTACATACTGGAAATCTACAAACATTGCTTTTGGAGATCTACAAATGCTTAACCTCATAAAACCCCTCCTTTCTGTGTGGATCTCTTTGACCGTACAACTAAAATTACAATCATAGAATAAAGGATCTCGTCCAACTACCAAGTACGAAAACAGTGAGGTACGGATTAAATTCACTGAAATTTAGAGGAAGCATGCTATGGAACACACTCCCTGACATGATAAAATCTGCCGAAAAGACAAACAGTCTAAAAGTAGAATTAAACATTGCACGATACCCACGTATTGCTGCTCAATATGTAGATGAGCACTGAAAATAAGATCAGTTGGCCTGTATTAGTTCATATATTTCTGCTTTTCGTCAAATTTATGTAAATGTACTATTATTACAATTAGATTCACATGGAGACATAACTCCGTTCTTCTTTTTCTTCCAAACACATTCTCGTCATTTAAACAGTGCACTGTTTAAGCTGATCTACCTTCCTTTCTATCTCCATGCTTTATTACCGGTGAATCTTTCCGTCCTGACCTTCTTCTACTTACAGAAAAAAACATACTTTATATAATTAAGCTTACAGTAGGTTTTGAAACTAATATATAAAGCAATAGCAATCATGAAGCTGCCAAATATAGCTCTTTGATTAACGACATAGCTTTCTCTTACAGTAAAATCAAGGTTGTCAAACTTTCTACGAGTCCTGTTGGGGCTATGGGCTCTTCCTGCAATTCTCTTTTGTCCTTGCTTACTGATTTACACTTCGATAAGACTATTCAAGAAAGAATCGCCATGAAAGCTATGAATATATCAATTTTAGATATAGTTACTATATCTTCTGTCGTCGGAATAAACCTTGGACTAATCCGGAACTTTTAACACTTTAATTTCTCCATTCCATTTATCTGTTTATTTTTATAGTTTTTCTCTACTTTTTACAATATGTTAAATTTTGTATGCTCTTTACAAGCAAGACAATTATACACTGCCATGTATGTTGTGAGGTGTACTATTGCAATTAATGATATACATTCAAAAGGAAGGTTCAAAAAGATCATTATCAACACAGTTCTCCGCTCTTCATTGAGTTGAAGAGCGGAGAACTGCTATTGGTTATGGTCGAGGTTCATCATGCTAGTTGAAATTGCAATTGCTTTTGTACTGTACTACATACAGTGTATATTTTTCTTTCATCATAATGTATTATATGTATACATATTTTATTGTTCTTTTACTTTTAATTAACTACCATTGTAAGCCAACGAAATACAAATTAACTATAAAGCGAGATTTGTATTTGTAGATTTTAACATGATATATTTGATGAAGTTTGAAAAAAACTATGTTTTGCCGCAGAAATAAGTTGTGGACCGACCCAGCCTATTATAAATATATATATATAT
>WIPJ01001351.1:110112-136144 GCA_018155075.1 Cassiopea andromeda
TACTTCACGATAGCATGTACTTCATGATAGCGTGTATTTCATGGTAGCGTATACTTCATGATAGCGTGTACTCCATGATAGCGTGTACTTCATGATAGCATGTACTTCATGATAGCGTGTACTTCATGATAGCGTGTACTTCATAATAGTGTGTACTTCAAGATAGCGTTTACTTCATGATAGCGTGTACTTCATGATAGAATGCTCTTTAGCAATACTCTTTCCCCAATTTTCAAAGCTCTTTCTACAACGGAGTATATGAAATACAAAATAACTGTATTTCATCTAATCTAGGATACTTTAATCTGTAAGAGCAACTACATCCACGAGTAAATATTTTCATAAAGTCTGGCAGTCAAACTAAATAGTTTAGTAGCAAAAATCTAAAATCAAACAATGTATTTCATCCCTGAAAGAAATCGCTCAAGAAATTTATTTCACTTGATACACACAAAGTTGATATCAAAATAATAAAACTCTTATCATTTCAAACAATGTATAAGCAAGGCTCAAACACCTTTCTAAGAAAAGACTTTACATTCTCTTGCCTTCTGGGTGAAACTTTTTGCCAACCAAATGCACAAAAGGTCACATTTACCATGACCCTTTGAGTCAAATTCAAAACATTGTACTCTAGAACAGCTGGGAGGAAAGATTTGCAGAAATAAGATGACTTTACCAAAATCACTCCATCTACCTTGATCTCTTAGTTTCTAACGAAATTATATGACTTTCCAGGACGCTCTACTATATTAAATGACCTAACGCCACTTCGATACTTTCTCTCTGACTTTCTAGATGAAGCAAAATCTAACAAAATATTTCAATTCATGCCAATAGATCTATATTAGAGCACAGAGCAAAACATGGCTATCATTGACATACTGACAGAATACATAAATCCGGAGATCCTTCCAATTCTTATAGCTAAGAATTGTGAATGTGACTTTCCTGTGTAGATACATTGTAACGCTAGAAGGATAATGCTAAACACTGAACATGGACTTGCATCACAGAGCAATCTATCATAACAAACGCTTTTTTATAAGAAACCTAGCTGAAGGCCTAGTTCAAAAGTTCCTTATCTTTGTAACTCTTTTTATCAATTTCTAGTACCAAAAGTTCCTTCATAGTTCCTTAATTTTCACCGCACATATAGCGCCATTAAAATGATACAGGCACAAGAAAAAATCAAAATTCTGAATTTTGCCTTTAATTTTTGCTAAGACTCAAGACTGTAAGCTCAAAAAAGGTAGGAAAGAAGTTTTTAAAAGGTATCTATGTGAGTTTTGGCTGTAAATGAATAGAACTGGCTTCCTAATTCTTGATAATTTGCAGTTTAAAAAAGTTTTCAAACTGAAAACTTCCTTACACCTATTTTCTTTGGTAATATAAGTTCGTTAAGAATTCAGCCGTCTACATGTAGGTTCCTTATACAGTGGTTTCTTATAAACAAGCGTATAGTACAGTGTGGTCTTCGTTTTCAGACTGGAATGCTCTTTATCTAAAGACGACCAATATTCCAACAGATGGAACTCGATAACATAGTGTCCTTTCAAGCTACGGCAGCTTGAGAAAACATAATTTATAATTAGTTGCATCTAATTCTATCTGTGATATAAACACGATGGCCAATACATAAACTACAAATATCACCTATGCTGCACGACACCAAGAAAGGGTATCCAGTTAACTTACCCAATATTTTTAACAAATTTATCTTTTAACTCTGGCTTGTTTTTTGAGATGTTGCTGTAGACAGCATTGTACACATCGCAAAGTTTTACTCCTGTGTGACACAAAACACCATAAAAAAAAGATCTTGCTACATACAATATGACAATAGAAAAAATAAGGAAATACATTATAAACATTATATATCAAAAAAAATATATATATATATATATCCTCTGTCCACAGTAATGACATTTAATGACATTTTGTACCAAACTAGCCATTTGTAGACTACCTCATTAGAGAGAGGTTTACATTTGTAGTATATAATATGTTATTCAATACAATGAAGTTTGAAAAAACGTCTATATATATACGAATATTAATGGAATCAATTTAATCTAGCTGGAGGTGTGAAAAGCGGAAATAGGAATATAGAGCAAAGGACGAATATAGTTTGAAAAAGCACTAAAGAGGCATGTCTTCAGGACAGAGATAAACCAAAATATGTATGCATGTATCTTACCGTCCCTAAGCTTGTCCACCACAATATCCATTAACGAGAGAAGATAAGTATAAATATTCTGCTGCTCCTCAGTAGGCTCGACCATTAATGTACGTACTATGTTTGAACAATAAAATCTGTAGCGAACACCCAATGAACAGATTATTACTCCAAAATGCAATTTTTCTTCAGAGCTAAAAGGAGTAACGAGCAGTCACTGTCAGTGTAACTTTGAATTTATTTACAAATGCTTACAGGTGAGAAGAAACTATGTATTTATCTATAAGTAACATACTACAACAATGTATACAGAAGTGAAAGAAAAAAGGTAAGTAAATGTCGGAAAGGTAATTAAGTATTGCAAAACTTTCCATGAGCACTATAACTATCGGGCTTACTTCTGCTGATATGTACCCAAAACTGATAGTAAGCAATTGGCAAGTTCTGAATGAGGCCATTGCAAATACAAATGTGCAAAATAAGAATGTATGCAAATCATCAGAATCGAAGTTAAGTTAGACTGCAGCCTTCAAACAGTGCATTCATAAAGAATAAGATATTAAAAAGTGCCAAAGAGTTCACCTGACAGCACTGAACTTCAAACTGAATTTGCCACCACTTTGCACAATTGGTGTGTAACACATTTCTACCTATGAAAATATGTATTATATCTAATTACGCCTTGCATACAGCATATACAAAAGAATCTAGCCTTCCAAATCAATGCTTTTCCTTCTGCTTCCACTAGGAGCAAATTCAAGGAGTTGTCGAGAACTATTCAAGGACTAAACTTAATTTTTTCAAGGTGCTATAAAACAATAGATCTGGAACACACAGGAAGCCCAAAATGCCGCAAACGAGGCATTTCTTGACATGTCACGAGCTTACTTGCAAGATTTTCCTTAAATTTTTTTGAACATTTCTTTTGATTACTTTTTGCATTGTTTTCTGCTGTGAACGAAGTAAGCATTAAACATTTACAAATCTCAAGATGTGTGATCAATTTTCAAGGAAAAATACTCGTTTTACAAGGGGTTTCAAATACCCTTGAAAAGACATTTCAAATTCCAGCACTTTTCAAGGAGTTCAGGAACTTGCAAGAGCCCTGTCCTACATTGCATTGATCAATTGTTTCCAAGCTACTGCTCAATATCTTCCACTATTTCTCTCCATCTCTCACTACTACAAAACTGTCTCCTGTTTGCAAGGCTAAAAGCCATCTTCTCTTCCAGCAAAAATGAAAAAAAACTACCTATAAGAATCATGGAATAAACACATAGAGAGCACCTACCTGATCAGAATCCATTCCAGTTGCAAGATATTTCTTTGAATCCAAAGCAACTTCTATTTGATCAGCAAGTTTTGAATGCTTAACTTTCTGGGAAAGGTATAATGACGTATCTTAAACACATTACAAGCTAAAGGAAAATACTGAAAAGCTGGCTTACGTTGAACAGCACAAAATTAATTTACTTATGCTGGAAAATTCATATAGTGTCAGGTGGGGGCATCAAATTGAAGCTAACTAATTTTCATTCCCAATTTCAGCTTAAACAATTTGCATATATCCTATAAAAACTTAGAGTACATAACAATCGAACATACTTTATCATCATCAACTATGCCAACAACTTGCTTCTTGAAAAACTGAGTGAATAATTCTGAAGAAGTGTGGGCAGCTTTCTAAAGAATGAAAAAAATAGATTTAGTATTATAAGCAAATAGAAAAGCAGATAGCAATGAGTAAACAAGATTTTATAAATATTCCTCTTTAAATCAGGCAATTTTCATGGGCTTTCCTGAGAACAGCATACAATAGCAGTCGCATGCATTTTGCAAACACCTCCTGACGTCCTAGATGCATCCTTCTCCATACACCTACTTAATCGTCAGTTTTTTTGGTAAAATCCATAATGTTGACAAAGAAGCAGAAGGCTAATCAATAGCTAAGCCCTCAGCAGTAGAAATGTATGAGGGACTTTCCAATGGGGGGCTGAATCTTCCGACGAGGGGCTAAAATACGCTTAGCAGAGTACTAGAACTATTAAAATGCCTCCGGAAAAAGAGTTCCTCATATTAAAATGGGAGGCTAGCTTGTTCCAATGAGGGGGTTATAGCCCCCTAGCTCTCCCCTAGCACCGCCCTTGCATGCATCACAAACGCAAATCAACAAGCTTACAGCATGAATAGCAGAGACGAGCAGCAGAAACAAAGCAATATGCAGCCAATGGAAGAAAGCTCAAACACAGCTCTGAATTGTATAAAATTGACTGGTAATAGCTCTTCAAGGGTATAATAAATTCATCAAGCACCATAACATCATGCAATATCACAAAGAATATTGAAGACAGTTTTATAATTGCTTCATCCATCATGTGAATTTCAATGTACCATAAAACCCGCTTGTAAGCAGCACCTTTTATCTACTCTTAATTTCGCAACTTAGGGGTGGGGATTGTGTACAGTGCATCATTCCTCTAAGGCAAATTTAAGCCCTCATTCATGAAGGTTTATTTGGTGTCATCATCAACAACTGAAAACAAACGATTATTACTTCATATACCTATTCACATGTTAACAGTTGGCAAACGTTTGCAACAAATAATGCGTAACTTCCAATTTTAAGTTTCACGGTATCTTCCTGTATTTCAAATATGGCTTGGCTCAAACTTATAATAGTTGCATTTGCAAAGGAAAATGAGAATCGTGCTGCGGGGCGGACAATATAATGTTGATGAAGGGTGTTGGGAGATGGAGAGCTCTAGAATAACTTTAAACTTTGCGTCTGTAGACAGATTCAACAACATAGAACTTCAGTACACATTTTTTTCATAACTTGGCATTCTTTCCACAGGGCATATTCAACAGATTCAGAAAAATCAGTTCATACATTGCAGAGCTTGAGTACATTGCAAAACCTCAATAATATTTGTTCCCATTTTCGATGCCAAAACTTGGGGTGTGGCATATACATGGGGGCAGCTTACACATGGGGTTTTACAGGCGTTTTCAGCCTAAGGCAATAAATGGCAACTAGAGCAAAAGCAAATTGTCTCCTGACCATATAGTTTGGAAACTATATATTTCCCCATAATATACAACCCAGTCTATGCCCTAACGAGACTTGTGCACAAGCATCAAATCACACATGTGCACAAATCACGAAAATCTGTGCACAAGCGATAGCTCTGAACAGCTTGGAGTTACACATGCAATGCAAGATCGCAATATCCGAGATGGACAATTCTCCAAATCCTATGCTAGAAGCATTAGATTTCAAAGTATAAGACCTTTGAACACAGTACTTTCATAGAGGGCCAACGAAGTGCACAGGAAGTTTGCAACTAACAAGTGCAACTGGAGGGCTGTTGAATATGATGCTGGCAAGGGCAACCTTTAGCTCGTGCTACAGGTTTTGCATGTGGACATACACATATGCAATTGCAGGAGCCTCTGGGCATGGACTAAACTTCTATGAAAAGGAAACTAATAGGAATAGGTAAAAGGATAGTCCCATACACCTTTCTATGTAGGGGAGTGCCTGTTAAAGAGGATACCTACCCTGAGCCATTGGCATTTGAGGTAGGTTGGCCAGTTTTCCTCGCTGTCTTTATCTACCCAGTGCTGCCACCAGGTACCCATTCGCTGCTGGGTGAACAGTGAGCGAGCATTCAGTCACGGTCTCAAGTCAGACACTGCTTTGCCACCTCGCCCAGTCAGAAGAAAAAGAGATTGCAAAACCATTAATGACACTTACTCTAATATTGTTGAGTTCTACGTCTTCTTTGGGAGCCATTAAATAAGCAAAGGAAGCACTGACATCAACCTAAGGCAAAAACAGCATAATATGACATAAAGCATAATACAAAGCAGTGGTGGCACTTTGGGAGGGATTGAGGGGCTATAGCTCCCCATTGGAACATACCAGCCCCACCCCCGTCGGGAGGTGAAAAACTATTTTTTCCGCAGACTTTTGGCATTTATAGCACCTTAATAACTGTACATGCTTTAGCCCCCTCATTAGAAGAGTCAGTCCATCCATCGAAAAATTTCTGGCGTCACCCCTGATATAAAGTCTGCTACCGGCTAAAGCCACATTTTTTCCTTTTTTAAACATATTCAGATTGCTTCAGGCACAATACATGCGAAAGGAAAATGTTGGATGAACTGTGCTATATAATCTGTTATCTCAGACAAAGCTATATATTATGATCATTTTTACAAACCAAAACCCAGCAAACGCAACTCTTTATTAATCATTGGCAATTTCTGTTATGTATCTTAATGTATCTGTCTAGCATAACATTTAAAGCTATTTTAAACCCATATGGAAAACCAAAGTGACAACCATCTAGCTATATTTACAAAATAATCTACGTTTACTCAGCTAAGGATGGAGCCATTTTATAAAAGCTGCCATTGGGAAATGAAAGGTATCTTCAAGAACACAACCAATCAGATATCAGGAGTGAGCAGGTTTGCATAACCAGAACCAAAATTAGAACAAGGGAGAAATTCTATCAGGCATCACAGACACATAAAACAAAGTAATTTTTCAATTGAAGCATGAAGCTTAGTACAAAATTCTAGTGTTGACAGCTTTGCTGAGTGGTGTGTTGATGCCACCTTACCATCACTACTAAGCTAAATGAGAACAAATGTTGTTGAAATACACATAGGGGAATAGGCAATAGGATGTCCACTGCAGTGGTTACACGATCTGAGCTATTTATGATATCAAAAGTCTAGGAAACAAAACACAACTCTGGAATACTGAATAATCACCCCCACTGCTAGTTTTTGAAAGCTTCTTCAACCCCCTATCCCTATTTCAACCCCCAATTATTACTGGGTTCCTACTCTTTTTTATCTATTTTTTTAGGATATTTACAAGAGGTTATTAGATTTCTTCACCCTTTTTCAGGAGGTTTTGCGGATTCCAGAGAAATTTGGTAAGCTTTCAGGTATCTTCAAAATAATGGATAAAAGTTCACTCAGATGAAATGATATTAAAAGGGTAAGTTTAAATTTTACTATCTGATTCCGCCGCCAAAATCACTTTCTCATCTAAAAATCTTACAAATCACCAATGAATCGCTGCCTCGATTTTTCATTTCAAACACATTAAAATTTTCTCCTGAGATTGTATTGACAATGAAAGTCAATGAACCTCTAATTTCTGAAAAGAAATTCAATTTATAAAAACTTTAGGAGAAAATTAGGAGAACAGCAAAATATTCCTGAAATTTTAGGGTGTTTTAGGATTTTTTAGGATAGTTCCCTTTTTCTAAGATATTTTAGGATTTTAGGAGTGGGGACCCTCTATTAATTTCAAGAATTATATGCTAGATATAGAGTTTCTTCTGAGGTGTGTTCAGACAAATCAACCTTATTTATCATTCTCTACCTCAAACTTCTTCTTACTGTTTAAAGGAAAGCATGAAAGTAGCTCATCAAGCATGTGTGGTTTCTATTTCTCCAACCACCCAATTTATTCTAATCCCTGATTATTAATTTTCAGGAAGTATTCCCACCCACCCCAAATTATTTGGTACTCCAGAGTGTGTGAAAAAATTAGCAGTGATTGAATCTAATTGTGTGTATAAAGTAGGCTGGTGGTATCTTTTTCCTTTTAAAGCAGTGCAAAATTTCACTATTAATTTCAAATTCATCAAAACACCCCACCAGATTTTGTTCAGGATCCTTTCCAACTTTCTATATTACCATTCTGAAATTTACCATAGCAGTTGCTCTGCAGGAGTGTGTTGAAAAAGCACTACCATCAACCAGGATTACTTTGATCAATATTGAAACTTTAAAAAAATTAATCTGAAGAACAGTGACTTGTGGGATTAATTATACTCTCAAAGGTCCATTTGGGTCACATACACAAATGTTTAGGAGTCAGCAATGTCACCCCAACAATGGGGTGACTTTTTCACTTTAGAATTATTCATATAAAATCACAACTGTGCCTCACCAATATCAGCAGCAGTGGTGATTTCTAAACATTTCAGCAAGGGGGCTCTAGGTGCAGGATCAAAAATATGGATGTGGCCTAGTTAAAGCCACATGTATTTTTTCAATGATGCAGATATGATAAGCATGTTCAATCATGATATAATATAATTACCAATTATAAATATCTCAATAATAATGCAGCAGTGCAAAATTCAACCTTGCAATAAAATACCAATCCCTTTGGAAGCAAGGAATACACTTTGAAATGCAAGGCCAGCATAAAGTTTGTTGGGGACTCAGCCCCCTACCCTGACTAACAGTGATTTTAACAAGGGGGCTCCACCCCCTGAGTCCTCTAGAAATCATCCTTGATTAGCAGTATTATGTAACAAACCTGAGCTATAATAAAAAGCTTTTGGAAATCATGAAAATTAGCTTGTAAAACAAAACAATAAATTAGTTATGTATCAACACTAACTTATTAAACAATATAACTACTTACTAAATGTCAAAATGTCCAAATAAACAAAAGAACAAAAACAAGTCCTCTATACATTGCTCACAAAAGAAATCCATACTGCTCTTTAAATATAGGCTAACATCTGAACTATTGATATTCATGCTGGTCTGACCAATTGAACAAAGTTGCTCAACTGACCAAAGTCACCCTGGTTGATGGTATGCGGGTCACAACAAAAAGAAACATCAATTTTTGTCATTTCAGTCACAGCAAGCTAAATAGTGTTTCCCACAAAATGACCAAAAAGGCAGTACATCATTTGCTTATAAACAAGTGTCACAATTTGATTCTCTGAAACAAAATCCCTAATCCTGTGTCTCAGTAAAAAGTGAAAGCCAAGTACAGAGACATAGTACCCTCTATTTTCTGAGACTTTTGATGTACAAGAACCAATAAAAACAGGTATTAACTCATGCTTTGAAATTTGAAATTGAACTCCAGTTTAATTCTACAAGGAATGGTCCATGAACATTTTATGGACTAGATAATCCATCTTCCAGGGCCGGATGCAGTGGGGGGGAGGGGCATGACCCCCCTCCCAATGGTAATATTTCCTATAGCAAACAATAATGGCCCAACTAAAGTCCAACTCTGGATCTGCCCTTACCATATTCCCTTTAATTAAGGCAACATTATGAATGATGAAGTATTAAAAACATAGATAGTTTTAATAACAAATTGAAAAATTGAGCCTTAAAACTATCAGCTATAAAAAGGCACTGCAGCTGGAACAGCAAAGAAGACCCTAATTGACTGCTTTACATTTAGTGCTCTAGAAAAATACTCTACAAATTTTATTAAAGTTTTTCTTTAAGAAAATAGGTCAAAATCAGCTCTCTAAGCTGTCCATTTTAACTTCCTGCATTAACAAATAATCACTATGATAAAAATGACAATTTGTTTCTTACAAAATGATAGCTATGCAAAATCACCTTTTCTAATGAACTAGCTTTGAAAGCCTTGGTCCAGCCATCAACAAATTCCCCAGAAAAGCTATCTTTAGTGAAGCTGCCAATTCTCTCTCCCTGGATATAGAAAAGGGCAATGAGAATGAATTTCAGAGATTTTCATGATAGGAAAATCATTTTGTACTTGCAATTCCAAAAGTAGAATTCAACAACTCAGCTATTCAAAGATTGGGTGATAGGATCACTGGTGATAGGGTGATACAGTGAATCAGAGTTCATACAAATTTCTCTAAGAGTATTTCTAAAACCTTTCCAAATCTTTTCCACAGCCAAATTACCAAATTTCCAAAACCATGAAGCACATTTTTAATTCACATTTTGAAACCCAATAAAAATATTTTTTTAAATAGCTATTTTCATAAAAATAGTAATTTTCAATGCTATGTTTTATGATTTTTGGTAGATAATGTATATAATTATAAATAGTAAAATGAACAAACATAGTATATGCTGTGTTTCACATAGCTCTATGTTATATCCATTTTAGGATATTTTAGAATTTTCCCCAACAAAAATCCAAAACTCTTATATAGTCAATTTGAAAACTTCATTTTTCCAAAACTTTCCAGGTCCTGGAAAATTGCATTATCAATTTCCATAAATTTCTTTAACTCTCCAAAACTTTCCAAAACTGATAGTAACCCTGGTCAATTGTGATAGGGTGATAGGGTAAACTGTGATAGGGTGATTGAAAAATGGAACAAATGGGCATGATATCCTCTTTGAATAACCCTGTGGTTTAATTCTACTTTTGCATCAGCAAGATAGGTGGCTGGTCTTGAATTTGCTATGATTTCAGGTCTGTAAATCATAACAAATCCAAGACTATCTATTTACCTTGCTGTATAATATGTTGGACCCCAATATCCCTTACCCAATTTTTCTGTTTGTAATAGGTTTTACGTGTCCATTTTGTGATGCATCACAGAACTATCTTCATTCAAGATGTAGTTTACATATCTACTAACTAATGAGGATTCAATACACAAATCATATGCATTCACTAGCACTTACACTGTCATCTGCATAACATGCATTTGGGTTAAATAAAGGAGTTTCGACAGCATGCTTGTTTGCCTTCCAGAGACTCCCATTCCAAATCTTGCGTTGACAAGGCACAAAAACAAAACATGGATGGCAGATCAGGGGGGAGAAGGACTGTAACCTATTGACCTTTTCCAGCAACTGCAGGAAATCATGAGTGGGAGTCAGTGAGCAAGAATTGAGCTCCTCTCACCCAATCTCTGCTAAAGCTCCTCACAAAAACATTGTCCTACAACTCCTGTAATGGGGAAAACAACAATAACACAGAAAAGCCCATGGCTAACCATTATCTCCACTTCTTGGGGAACCTCATAAGGTATAGAAGAAACAGTGCAATACATGGATAAAAAATGGACAAATGCTGCCTCCAGGTGATAAAGAGCCCCAAGTATTAATGAAATTTAACAAAGAGAATTAAGATCCAGCATAATGAAGTGTGATTTTAAATTGTACAAAACTTTTATATATAGGAAAGGTTTTATTTAGCTTTATACTGTCTATTTTATCTAATTCATATTGATAGCTGACCTTAATAAGCTGTACATAAGAAAATTATTGCCACTATTAGCCAAGGATGTGCTGAAGTAGAGGGTGTGGGGATATCACACTCCCCACTTTGTCAAAACAGTCAGTAACTCTATAGCTTGTTGGAACAACTTGTCTTGTAATCATTGCTTGTCAGTAATTCTGGGAGATTTAATTGTCTGTCAGTTTCTGTTGTTACACCCCTCCTCACTCAAAGTCTTTCAGTATGCCATGGCTACTAACCAGCTTAAAATAAACTACCTACCAGTATTCTATAAGTACTACATATACCAATGTAGAAGAGCAACAATAAATCTATTCAAGTCAATCACTACAATAACTGATATGACACAATTTCTTGGTATCATATAACTGAAACTGGCACAAACACACAGAGGAAACCTACATGCAAGAATCTATAAAAATAAAATTCCATACATTTTTGCTTGACTTTATAGACTCAATCATTTTCTTGAAGTTCTCTTCATCGCCATCACCCTAAAATGAAACAACCTCTATTACTAAATACGTCAACATTAGACAAACTGTATGTCCTATTTAAGGAGGTGAAAAACCATAACCATCTTACAACACCAATTGATTAAAGATAGGAAAACACTATTGATTAGTAGACCCTGCTGACTTCTATGTTAACAAATGAGGCTAATCTACAAGTACATGAAAAACTTTATACAGTAAACTTGATAAATAATAGTAAAAATGACAAATAATTTAGTATAATAAAGCCCACATAAATGATATCACCTTCAAAAGCCCCGACACTTATGTATATACCAATGCTTCAAAATACAGAATCACAGCAGGGCCTCTGCTAACACATAAACTAAAGGGTTTCCTTGACCCTCCAACTGACGGCCCTTTGTCTGTTTGCTATTGTTTGCCTGATCAGTTACTCAGTGTCAATCAATTGATTCTGATGCTCTATTGCTGAAAATATTTTATTTCAAGAAATTCAGTTTGATCTTCAATCTCTTGGAACTATCCTTAATCCAATTCCATGATTGGGAAATTTGATGAGGACTATCAGGCTTTCAGTGAATTCTTTAGTAATATATATTGCTTGCAAAAACCATTACCATTCTATAATACTCGGACCT
This sequence comes from Cassiopea andromeda, assembly GCA_018155075.1. Classification (NCBI taxonomy): domain Eukaryota; kingdom Metazoa; phylum Cnidaria; class Scyphozoa; order Rhizostomeae; family Cassiopeidae; genus Cassiopea; species Cassiopea andromeda. Next base: position 122,428 of record WIPJ01001351.1, read on the forward strand.
TGCTATAGTTACTAAAAGAGATGTACAGCAACATTCTGCTTGAACTTCCATTGAATACTGAAGAGTTCTGAAGACCCAGGCTATTCTTTGATATGGGCTTGCAATGTCTTGCCTGTGAAATGGCCTGGGTACTTATATTGGACATACACATTGAATCTAAAGGCTCACTCACTGTGCATTTGAAGAGGCAAAAGGTAATACAAAATAGATTACTTCTGACTATTTGTAACATGTTGAAACGTAATCCACCCAAAAATTTGTTGACATATGATTCAAATGCACACCATGAATTCTTAAAATTGAAATTATCTGCTTAGTAAACAAAGTTGCTTGTGTTCTGCATAGCAGAAAATAAAGTGGTAATTCATAAGGGTAACCTCTCTGTGACACCTTTGTATGTTTTAATGCATTTGAATATGCTTTAAAACTTTGCTGAGCTAAAATATAGGGATGACAGACACTCTTTCAAACAATAATTAACATACTTTTGTTCTCAGTAATAATTTGATTGGTGGTACACCCTCAACTTTCCTTTGGGCATCTCTGAGGGGCTGCAGAAACTCTATTTTCTTTTTACTTGCTAGTATATTAATACTTGGTTCACTAATGACAATCAATGTATCTGTTAATTCATATCCAAATAGCCATTGCTGAAAAGAAGAAAAAAAGTAATCAAAAAAATTACTGAACTATATTCTGCTAACTGGCAAGGCTAGCACAAACAAAGAGTACACTTCAATAAGGAGAGATATAACTCAACCATATGAAAAATTTGAAGTGCATCAAAATTACAAGATACTTCCATACAGTGGTAAATAAGCAGGTAATGATCATAAATTCCTAAATGTTGTTGGCAATATCATGAACATTAAGCCACTATTAATCATTCTGCATGGCTAGCTCTGCCACTATAACTTAAAGTGGCAAAGCTAGCAATGCAGAATGATTCAAAATCTACTTATAGTATAAGTAGATTTTGATACATGACTACCTATCAAAATTAACAGTTACATACGTACCCCCACATTGCCACTAATGCTAAATTCCCTATGAAGCTCTCTTGCTTCTGCACTCATAAAATACACTCTTTTTTAAAAGAATACCTAAATTTTTGCTGAGTCTCATTACTCTTAAATTATTCTGTTTTGGTACCTTAGATTGCTCTTAAATACTTCTTTAGTACTAAAGATGTGGTCTCACCTGAAAATTAAAGGAATGTATTCAGATGCTTCTTGATGTCTTCCTTCATCGTGAAGCAAAATAAAAGTGGGACAGGATAACGAATATTGTAGCTTGAGCATTGTTCTTAAACTACCTTCAAATTTTAGCAATTCTGAGCCTCAATATTCTCATAAACTTTATCTCACAAAAAAACTGTATGATAATCATTACCAGCATTGTACAATGATCTTCAACTTTGGCCTATTTGCAGACATTTATCTCATTCAACAAGGACGTCTTTCCTTGCGCTAATTTTTGAATCTACAAATGTGTGAAGGTTCCTTGGCGGATGTGAACAATGTGATACTCATCAAATATTTCACCATAATACGCTTCCAGGGTTAGGGTTTTGCTAAGGGTTAGGCTTTTTGAAATGGTTAGGGTTAGATTTAGGGTTTTGGAGGGTTAGGGTTAGCGTTACGGGAAGGGTTAGGGTAAGGGTTAGCGTTAGGTTTCTTACTTCCGCCATTATGAAATTGCACAAATATGGTAAAACATGCATTGTTTAGGAAGGTATTTTGTGTTGTAAATTCGTAACACGTTAAAACCTGGAATTTTCTTGCATATTCAGAACGTATAGAAGGAGAGCTTTCATATGGTATATAATTTACGTATATTTAATGAGTATCACATTGTTCATATCCGCCGATTCCTTTATACTCAAGCTTAAAACTTGGTGTTGAATAAAAAACTAATCTCATTTTATAGGCCTACTCTCACAAAAAGATGCATTTGGTAAGAAAACAGTACCTGAAGAGCGGTGGATTTACTGTAAATGATGTCGTCATCTTGACCAACGATGCTGACAAAAGCGTCAACATTTTCACACACAGGATCAGACTACAAAAAACAGCATTGCATGAAAACACACATGGGAAAATAACCGTACGACTCCCTGTATTACTAGGAACAACCTTCGGCAATTGCTAATTTATAACATTAGCACTAGTAAATTTACTATGATTCTTAGACGGTAACGTAAATTGCCCGATGCCTAACAACTTCAAGTGAGTGGGCCTAAGTCTGCATCATTCAAATCAACCATCTGTAGGTAGTCCAAGAGCCATGGACTTACCTCCCAGTTTCCAAGAATCTTTTTAAGTCGGCGAAAGAACACTTCTTTATCGACCTGGGCTTTAGACATTTCGAATGGATGACTTTTGCACTACTTCTTCAACAGAAACGCTGCAACTCATGGAGCCAGTCTCGTTTTCGAATCCACTTGTTATATGGCGACTTTTTGGCGGGAAGAGGCACGATCAATCTGAGGTGCCTAATAAACACTCCAGATCATTAATCTTTCTTCTATCCAGCCCCAGCCCTCATTATGACTCTCTGCTTAACAATTTTGCACAAGTTTCTTTCGACGAAATACATACTCTGAACAAATCTTCCAGTCTATCGGTAACTCTGATATTAAGATAACTGATGCTATTACTGAAAAACTGGCAATAGAGTTCATTAATGATGACGTCATAAAAATCTATTTTAAGAATTTTTATGTTTTGACAACATGGAGTGAGATAGCACCAGAAAATAAGCATGTGTTGACACTTTTAAGAGAATATTGTCAAAATAGGATAGACTGGAATACGACCATTTGACGATCGAAAACTTGCCATACAGGCCACTGTATGCTTCTCCTGGTTGTAAACCGTTTAGAACCATCCTTGAAATACAGTGATTTAATAGGAACCATTTCAGCATTCAACTTCCTATATCTCGGTCATTATTTTTCAGGTCCAGCTGAAATTTGGTAAGGTCCTGGCCAAATGTCTCGACTTTTCACTCAACTTTCTCTCGACTTTTCAACTACACACTTCCGCAACGTATATCAGCTAAGATATTTATCATTAAAAATACTTGCCCACCAAAGAGACGCTACTGCACATGTTTTCACTGGACTTCATCGACAAGGTGGCCAAAGGAGTCAATTTTTACTCAACAGCAATTCTATTGCTCGATATTTTTGACAAAGATGAAGCTTCACACAACATCACTCGACTCCACTCGACTCACTCAATAAGGTGGCCAAACGGCTCAATTTTTTATCGAGAAAAAGTCGAGTGAAAAATCGAGTCGTTTGGCCAGGGCCTAATTGCGGCTATTTCTAACTGCTTTTTCAATTTATAAAGCCAAATCTAAAATATTCGAAAAGTAGAAATGTCATGACATTACACTAGTGAACTCTATTGCATACAACCATGCACCATCTGCCACAAAAGCATACATCTAAGTCAGGAGTCAAAATTGCGCTATCAATGTGTTAGATGCATTGATGGCTCCAAAATCACTAATCCAAGCCAACTGGCTAATGAATCTTATGGTAACTCTCTTTCAGAATGCACTATAAATATGGTTTTCCCAGCCCTGTAGCTATGGGGTGGAATGGGGTGGCAAATGCCACCCCTAGGCACAAGGATGTCAATCCTTTGCCACCACTAGGGATCTTTTTACAATTTTTTGTAGAGGAGAGACTTCCTGAAATTTTGGTTGAACTCAACCTTGGTCTTTGTGGCATACTAGAAAGTTAAATCTCTTCCCACACGACCATTATCCATTTGATTGTGAAATCATGAAATATAAAACAAGCTCTCACATTTAATACCACGTGATTCCTCCAAGACAAATTTGCCACCCCTGAAATACAGGCCAGACTACTGGCCCCTCAGAGATCATTTCTTGGTCTACTATTTTTCCTTATACGTTTGAATGATGTGCCTAACTCTTCTAGACTTCTGAATTTCTTTCTATACTGACAGATATAATATTGTACTCTTTCATTTACCCAGGAAGAATCCCCCAAACCTGATGAATCTCAAATTTGGCAAAAGTAAATTTAAGAGGACTGAATATGTTAAAATTTTATGTGTACTTATTGATGGGTATCTTACTTGGAGACATCAATCATATCACTAAATTTTATATTAGCAGCGTGGGTAATGCGAATACCTTAGTAATTCCCGTGCTTATTTCTGCCATATTTAGGAGTACATGGTATTCATTTTAAAAAGAAGCTTATTATGTTGTTAGGTAAGACCTATCCCCATATTGATTTCAAGTTTGGTTATCAACAAGCCAAACCATTGAAGATTTCTTTCTCTTCAAGGATCGTGCCCCAATTCATGTTCGCTCTTCAGTTATTTATGATTTTACGTGTAGTAGTTGCAACTTGCAAAGCTACTTGTTATGTTAAAATATCACGGTATTTTAATGCTAGACGCAGAGAGCATTTAGGAGTCAACAAACAAGAGAGAAGCATTAAAAGTATCTCCTCATCCATTCTGGACCATATCACTAACACTGGTCATAGCGCTACAAATGACGACTTGTGTGTTATATATAATTTTATTAATGAACTTGATTTACTTATTCATGAGAGCTTAACCAGCAAAATTCCTCGATAACCCTGTGCTTTCCCAATCCCCAAAAGCTTTTTTAGTGTTATCCGTCATTCACCTCTATTTGATATCTCCTTCTTTAAGCATTTTACACCTGTTTCCATATCAATACCTGTTCTTACCTTTTGTTTCTGAACTCTTATTGAATCGCTATGTTTCTCATCTATAAAGGTTCCCAGTTCTTCACATTTGTTAGCTGAGGATGGGATGAGCTAATCCCGAAACCAGAGTCCAGAAAAAGCCACGGCACCACAGTTGTGAGCTGCAGGAAGGTTTCTTAAATTCGTATGAGTTTTGCGGAAGGTCCAGCAATTGTACAGAAAAGTTTCGCATGAGGGAAAATCTGGTGAGTGTAAATGAGGCCATTTGGCTTGAGGAAATTGGAGGGGCAACATAGGAAACTTCATATTGAGGCTGCATAATGAGGAAAGCTATATGCAAAGAAGTTACTGTCGGAGGAAGGTTTGATATTTTTCTGGACTCTGCTAGAAACGTATGTGTCAATAATAATAGTATCAAAATAACTGTGTCGAATAATGGTAGTGTCGAAATAGCGGAATATCTTTGATTCAGCTGGCATTTTCATTAAAAGAAAATCAAGAGAAAATGTTTAATCTATTGGTCGTCACTCCAACTTCCATAGTCAACTTCTAATTTTTCTGAAATATTGCTCGTCGTGGCTACCATCCTTTGCTAATGCCTCTTGATATCTTGCATTTTGTTGTGTTGTAAGCCTGTCTACTTCAGCCTTTATGTTAAGTGTTTTTTACTTGTGTTATATCTGAAAACCTGCTTTGCCTTCTACAGCATGTATGATACGTTATCATACTACATAGCTAATGAAAAGATAGCATAAAGTAAAAATATGCCACCACATTGGGCTATGCAAGCATGGTATTCATCGTCATCTTAAACGATGAAAGAGTGCTAGCTGACTTACAATCAGCGGGTTCCAAGTTGTAGTACCCCTTCCCCCTGTCTACAACCGTTCTGCCTATATCTACGAGTGTTCCTTCCTAAAGGTAGGAAATAAGAACAGCAGCTGTTCATGTGAACCAGACAAATTTCTACCTAAAGAGCGCTGGTGGCAGTTTGCTGGCTAATAATCTGTACCTTCTTCTCATTTCCTTGTCTTTATCCAACAAATCTCTTTTGATAGCATTATCACTAAGCATCACTGGCCAGGTTTACCATTGACCTGCATCGCTTGGATTAGCCTGTTTTTCACACATATACTGCTTTATGTTGTTTCTATTTACAGAATGAGAACTTACGGCGTGCTCAAACTTCTAGAAGTAGTAGGCCTGAATAATAACGCACTCGTTGTGCATAGTACTTTGTTTAGAAAAGCGAGCTTCTGTTATTCCAAAAACGATATTTTTTCTCCTCAGGCCTTTTAGTAATAAAACTGAGATACAACTCTAAGTGTTGAGAACTTTAATGTTCTAACAATGGTAAAGCACTTGATTTCTTCAAATATTTGAAATTATTCGAATTTATTCGAATATTGGATGCTGACAATTCGGTATTCGAGATTCCACTATTTGTAGTCGAATTGCTGTCAGTAATATACCACAAGGATCAATCATTGGACAGCTACTCAGTCATTCCTAGAACCCTAGGAGGAGCCGTTGACAAATTGAAGGAAATGAAATATGCAAACGATGCAGTAATGTATGCCTCTGAGAAAACCACAAACGACATCGCTAAGAATATAAACAATCATCTAAACAACTTAATGAAAGGCCCTTCTTGAAAACGAACTCATCACAACCAAATCAAAGGACGTATGAAAGCTCTTTTGCTTGGTACTAAAGAACTAGCAAATAGATCCTCAGTGTAATTAATTAGAATATAGAGACAACCATTAGCTACAATTGCCTTAGATTCCTAATTGGTGGTACATTCAATTTAGCACGCGTTTGATAAGCATTAAAAAGTAGCGCCCTCAAAACTCCATGTCCTAGTAAAGCTACGAGAAGAACTGAATATGAAAGCAGCGCAGGTTATTTTACTAACATTTGAAAAAATATTCTGGATCAATTTTACAATGAGAGTAGAACAGGAATATGCTTATGGGGCGTGGATGGGCTTGATGCCTCTAGCGTGTGTGCAAGAATGTTGGCAATTATACAGAATATTTGTAATCCTGCCTGTCGCAAAGTTTGATTGTTCTCTTTCAGCAATAATTGGTCACACTTTTGCAAAGCCCATCCACGGAAATTTTCTGAGCTGGAAACATTGCACTAATGCCAGTAAGAGACACATCTTTACCTTTACCAGATCTTCCCTAGATACTGAACTATTGATCCTTTCAGAACCAGATTCAGCTGGTAGAGCACTCAATATAAACAAGAAGCACTTCAAAACTCATACAGTATCCAAAAAAGAAAAATAAGACATATGAGGAAAGTCTTCATTCACTGATTCTTAGCAGAAATGACATTACAAAGTTTCTAGAGGTGCACCATTAAACATTGGTAGCTGGAAGCTGGGTTACATTATGGCTACTTTATTTAGGCTTCACTAGGCACACATTGAAACACGTTTTTACAAAGTAAAGTATCTAGCATATTTCTATGAATTTACTATTTCCTTTACTACTATGGAGTGCAATTCTCTTCCCATATGTTCATCCTTAATGTGCACAACAAAAATAAGGTTAAAATGTTGCTATGATGGAGTGTTTTACAATGATAGACGGATAATGCATTGGTGCTAAAAAGTTAGTGACGACTTTAGTCTGCCAATTACCCTTTTAAGTGCCGTCCAAATTATATACATTATTTAGCATACTGTAGTGTTTACATTCATTATCATAACTTATCTTATCCAACAAATAGTTTTCAATTCATTCATCACATTCAATAGTTAACACCACATGTAGTCAAATATATCATGAAAAATGAGATAGAACAATACAGTGAATACAAACGCATAATCAAGTGGTAGATATTCAGCACTCCTGAAGAAAGAAGCAAATGACGTAGTTGAAATTGTATGTCAATCACTCAAAAATTTTCTTGACAACCTACCTCATCAAGCTAAAGATATTTTTCCTTTTTGGTAACGGATTTATTCCAATAGGGATCAGGCACCTATCTTCCACATCATGTATTCAAATTTAATGTTCCTGAAGACGTTTGATGGAAATTTCTTTAGAATGTGCTTTTGTGGTTGCAAGATCTCTACTGGGATAAAACTGTATTTTTGTTAGATATCTGTTCGTTTGTATTTTCCATTATTTTTATTGGCTGCAGGAGAGATGCGCTTGATCACACCTCCCGTGGTTTTGCCTTGCAAATCATTTTGTAATGTGGTGTAATTGAAAATTGGCTATTTTTTAAAATATATTTTAACCAATTCTAACAAGTTGTTAGTTATAGTTGTTGTAATTATTCCTTGGCATAAAAAAGGTATGTCCATGGAATTACGTGTTTTTTAACTTCTTCTTATTGCTACTTTTTTACGATTTTCAGCTCACTGCATTCTTTTTCTTTTCTTCAACTTTTATAGCTAATTTGCTTGTGGTACACTTTTGCCAAATGCATTTTTAAATGCCTTGTGCGCAATCGCTAAAATGCTTTAGCATTGATTCTAGATATTAAGTGTGCTTGTAACCAAGGAATGATCGAGGCACTTGAAAATACAATCATCTTCATGACCTTGTGTCAATGAAAGTTCTTCTGGCAAATGTATTTCTTAGATTTTGAGCAGGATTCATCGATCCATCCACCGCACGTGCTCACTACTGCGCAGTTTTCATATGAACCACCATTTGGCTCACCACCACACCACATTGTATAACTCGCTGATGCTCCGTCTACCCACTTGTAGGATCCTAAAATGTTGTTGAAGTGGAAAGCTAAAGACTAAAAGTTAAAGGCAGCATATCTTCATACATATTTTTCGTATCTCTGTCTTATACTTTTATACTTTCCATGTTAAATCTATTTGCTTTAAAGACATGCTGATTAATTAAACTCTGCATGGTAAATTCAGCATCTTCAAAAAATAATGTAATACCTTCCACGGATGCATCAGTTACTCCAATCCAGTGGGATTCCGATACTTTTGATACGACAAAAGCAGATTGAGTGTAGCTTTTGATAGTGACCAAATCGGCTCCAACTCTTTGACATTCACTTCTTGCTGCTGACCATGAAAGTGATTTACTTGAGAAATTATAACAGTAATTTCCATCTGATATCCAACCGCTTTCACAGAGAGCTTTAAGACAAGATATTACGGAATCTTACTTCTCTATTTATACTGAATCCTGTGCACTTATTTCATTCATTTTCACTTCACTTTGGAATCTTTATACGGTAGTGGCGTAGCATGACCTCTTAGACTGAGTATTCTATTATAACCTTCTATAAGATTTTTGGTGTAGCTGGATGTGGGTCCTTGAGGCTGAGCATAAATATGGCAAAACAGGTTGTTTAGTAAACATCCCGTATGGAAGGTTTTTTTATCGGATAACAGGAAGTATGTATCACAGCGGAAGTAGTAGAAAATGACCTCGTCAAAAATGTTAGCTGAACATTGAACTACGCAAATGTTTCAAACTTTAAAAGACCAATAAATTTGATAACTCGAAGGAGCTGTTTGAAATCTATTATCATTCACCACTTGAACAAAAATACACATTATAGTGCCCATCCTAACCAAGGCGAGAGATTCATACGGTGAATAAACTGGCCAAAGGCACCTTAAGTAGAGAGGTTAATGAATAAATTGTTAATCAGAAATGTTATTAACTTACCAATGCAGTTGTGAGCATTTGAGGTACAATTTTCCACACATTTATAACCCAGTGCACATTTGTTTGGAGGGCATCGTGACGTCCCCTGTCATGAAATAAATGTTCCTAGTAAAAATTCGATCCCTTGTTGATAAAATTGGAAGTCTTGCACAACAAGTTACTAATTTACCACCTTTTTCATTCCAAAGCGAAGAAATTTTTGTAATAAGAAATCTATCAGGCATTTAATTGAGCTTGCGGAGCTGATAGTTATTAATAGTGCTTTGGATACCTGTCGGAATAGGTTCACGAGGAACTTGACAATGGGTTAGAGATCTTCTCTTCTATGTAGAAAGCTCTGTGCAGCTATCACAGCTTTTAGGGATTGGCTGGATATGTGCTTAAAATCATAAAGAGCTCATAAATAGAGACATTTTTGATGAGAAAGTTCATGGATTTTAGCTTCTCCTCAAAATTATAAGCTCATAATGAGATAATGGGTCATTCAATTAGTACGTACGCACCAAAATGGAAAAAATTTGACCCCTCTCCTCCCATTATAAGCTCATATACGCTTGCTACAACCCCCAATTGCGTACGGACTATTAGCAACCTGACCCCCCCCCATTTCTAGCAGAGATGTTTTTGAATATCCAATAAAAAATTCCATTGAAAGAAAGACTGTAGAACGTTTGAGAGATAGGAAACAATTCATAGCAAATGTTTTATAAAGCAGTAATGAAAGTCGTTGTTGAAGACAGCATATATCATGTAATACATATGATGTATTACATATAATTCATTTATTGCATATGAAAATTTCACGCAATACATGCAAAAAGGGGCTGTTTTTGCTTACGCATTTAGATGTGTCAACCCCCCTCCCTCCTTTTACGCATGATTTACGCTTTTGCTCGACTTCTCCCCCCCCCGTTTGTGCGTACATACTAAATGAATCACCTCTAAGTTAATGGTGAAGAAAATGCTGTTTTTGAGAGAAATTTTGCTGAGAAACATTATGGGCTGGACGCTGACTTGCAAAAGGTTTTTTCTTATAGTTGCATTAAGGTAAGACATTTGACAATGAAATTTCACATAGCTTTTTCTCACTGCAGATTAGTGTTAGCATGACCAACTATTAAATCTACCATTTCTACATATCTTTGCAGTTATTTTATTTCCATGGTGGATGATGCTTAACAATATCTAATAAAAAGACGTCTGCAAACCTGTTGTAGTGGTTGATAGTAAATCCAACCCAATGAACTTTCAAAATCACTGTTCGTTAAGTTTTGCTTTTCACTCTTCAATAGTTGACAGTTCTTTTCTGTTTTCTGTGCTGACTTTTTCTTGTAAATCATTGACTTACATGTGTTTGATTTTATACAACTTCTTGCACAATGAGTAAGCGAAGATGCATATGTTGTTGAAATGAGTTGTGGTGAACTTACTTTCAAGATAAAATCAGTACCATTTGCCTTAAAGGTGGCTTCATTTCGGCAACTCATTCGACTTATCTTAGAAGAAAGGACTTCACGACATAACACATTCACAGTTATATAGAAAATGAGAAACGCTTTAGTGCTGTTGTAGTCAAGTGCCATGTGGTGCGCTTTCATTTCAAAAGGAAGAGCCATTAAAACGCCAGAAGCTTGAAGCTAAGAAGCAAGGAAGGTCCTGCAACAAAATTAAGAATATATGTGTATGCAGTAGGATTTTGAGATTTGCGGAAGGTGTCTAAATGCAAGGAGCAGGGCCGTTGCTAGCGGGGGGGTTTGGGGGTGGGACTATGGCCGAGCCAAAATAGTATTGAGAATGCCCTTTCTAGCATCAAAACACTCTGTGCAATAAGGAGTCCCTCCAGTCGGTAAATTCACGCACATCTATCGGTAAATTCGCAGGTTTTTTCAGTTTCTGTTGGTAAATCATTGCTTTATACTCCCCCCCCCCCAAACAAGAGTGCACGCAACGACACTGGCAATGAGTATGCAACGAACTCCTTTTGCGTTTCCGCTTTCCAGTTCGAAATATCAGGAAGTGCCAATGAATGGGGAACTGCAAAAACTTGAAGCTAAGTAACCATGAAAGGGCTAAAATGCTCTGGCATGCAGAAAAGAGTGACGAGACAGCTGTGCCAAGATAGAGGGTAATTCGATGCAAAGTAAATAAACGTAAACAATCGGAAGAAGTTTTACCTTTTCTCTGATGAGTTTTGTCAACTGTGTGAGATGAATGCAACAGTGAGTAGTAGCTACTTTTACCTTTAAGAATTTGAATACTTTAGTGATTTCTGTGACAAATATAGCCAAGCAACCACTGAGTAGATCTTGCAGTACGTGATACTAGAAGTAATTCACCTCAATTTTGATCAAAGCTTAAAACAATGTTGTTTGAATGTGAAAGCATCTTTTGCAACATTGTCTGTGGCTAAAACGAATACCTGCAACACACTGCCTATATGATTCTATATAATTCTTTATAAATTATGAATGCCACAAATCTTAACTTATCATGTTGAAGCTAACACTACTGGTATCATGGAAGAGTGTCTTGATATGGCTACATGTGCCATCAATTGTTTTCAGCAGGTTGATCTCACTCAGCATAAAAGCCCTTCAGGGGAATCAATATTTGCTAAAAGAAGACTTCAAAATATGAATCAATCATGAGAAATAGAGTTTTATCAATGGAATGCCAATTTAGGATTCATTGTTGCACTGTATCTTTTAAGGCTTTTTGCTCCTGAGACAAAACTCCGATGGTGCATACTTGTTGAGTGCATGATAAATCAATCAATCAATCAATTTCAATTTCAAATTCAACTACTTCTTCTTGGATCGCTGTCGTTGTCGACAATACAATTCAGTGGCGCGGGTAGGACAGGCCACATTTCTTGAAGCCGTCCTTTGTCTCTCCTTTCTGTCCTGTCTCTTCCTCGCCAGGTCACCAACTCGTCTTGACTCGAACATTCGGCATCCTTGTAAGACAGCCTGCCTCCAGGAAGCGCGGTCAAGGGTTAAAGCTTCCCTTCCCATCACTGGAATGCTGCATGCTTTTAAGGAGGACTTGACAGCATCTTTGTAGCGCTTGAGTGGAGCTCCTTGTGCACGGGTACCTGTTGAAAGCTCGGAGAGAAACAGCTGTTTTGGGATGCGGTCCTCCGTCATATTCATTACATGACCAGTTCATCTCAATCTCTATTTTATCAGCAAGGCCTCAATACCAGAAATATTTGCCCGCTCAAGAACTTCAGTGTTGGTGATCCTGTCTTGCCAGTTGATGCCTATAAAGAGTCCTGTACTACAAACTAACTAATTCAACATAGCTACATAGCAACAACAACAAACAAACTTTGCTAAATTACAATACTACAATTCAATATTATTGGAAGAAGCAAAAATAAGAGGTATAATTAATAAAGGTCGAATGTAGGATAGCTGAATTCTAAGGAGGAACTGTCTAAGTAGGTTAACTTATGAGAAGAGAGCCCCCCCTTGCTTGTTATAACATTCATCTGCATGAGCTTAACAGAGGTTAGAATAGTACTCTTTAAATGTTTGCTCGTAAAGAGTTTCACATGATTTCTAGTAGGTATTTTTGTAATTTTGTTTTAAATATAAACCTTGAAGATGAAGTTCTAATTTCCCTAGGACATTCATTCCATAGCTTGGCCCCCAGGTACCGAAGCATAAAGACCTAGTGCCTTGCAACCTTTTCCAATTCACGGCACACTTGTAGAACTTGCTAAATTCGGCGGCATACCGCAATAAAAATGAAACTTAAGGCATAAGAAATTTAAAAAAGCAATGCGATTTACGCTCTTACTTCAATGAGATAGTTGTTCTTCTTTTTGATTAGTTATGATGTAGGAAGTTATTTAAATATTGTTTATTAGTAGTAAAGATGAAAGCTTTGCTTGCATGTATAATTTGTACGAGACTAAATCAAAATATTCAAATTTGTAAAGGCAAAGGATGACAAGTATTTTGTAAAAACAAGAAAGAAAGGTTGAAGTTACTTTGCTGCACACCTGACATCGTCTCGCGGCACACTGGAGTCTAATTGGTCCTAAGACCTTGTGTAGAGTTGTGTAGACCAGTCTTGTGCAGACAAAAAGAGTTCGTTTTCTCATTGGGACTCTTCAAGTAAACAATGGTTAATAGGTCGTAATTGGCGATTCATGGGGCCAATTAGACGCATCTCATCACGTTAACCGCATCTGGATATAAATTTTGGTTAACCTTTCGGTCAATATCCGACGTTTCATACCCTCAAGAGTGTCGGACGAAAAAATGCTTTTAAGTATCTCTAAAATGTTGCCGTTCTTCGTGCTCTGGATATATATATA